>JAWNOM010000161.1:2165000-2400000 GCA_035045965.1 Drosophila aldrichi
AAATCTGAGTGCACAGCATAACATTATCTGTATATTGTTTGCCATATATATCATTGGGAATTATAATAAAAAGCTCTCTTTCTCTTCAGTTAATGCCTAATCTTATTAGATGCCTCATGTTCTAACCAAAAGCTTAGCTCATCAGCTGAAGCCTTAATATCTAAAAGCAATCATGCGACTCTCGTCTTTCCGAATAGCCCATCAAATGCGTATGAGTGATAATGTGAGATTTGCACATGCAAAATCAACAACTAGATGCGCCCTGTCAGCACACACTAAAGCTGTTCACACGCACACAAACACACACCCATGCACACACTCTGACAAACACTACAACAACGATCTAATGAGAAATGGGTCATAAAGTTTTTACAGCATTTCATTTTCGAGTGCTTGAAGTGCGATGAAAATTGCCTTTGGCCAAACGATGGTGGCCATAATTAATTGTATTTACGATACAAGTTACAGCCATAATACTCATCGTTAACTCACACACCCGCACAGCCCAGCAATCAAAACAAACAACAATGAAACAATCAAGCGTCGACGTAGTAGAAAACACTTGAAGACTGAGAGATAATAAACGTAAAAATCAAAATTCCGCTCGTTCTTCAATTCTTTCATTTCGTGGCAACGTCTAAAAATAAAGACAGCCAAATAATATATGGCCGATATAGACATATATGTATGTGTGTGCGTATGTGTGCTGCTAGCTGCCTAAATGAGAGGCTAAGAGAAGAGCATTGACTAAGCAATACTCTATACCAAATATCATTGAACATATTTATAAATGGATAAATATTTCTGGAGTTACGAATGATAAGAAATATGTTACCTATTATATTAATGAATGATTTTTTATTTTTATAAATTTTAAATTTGATTTAATACTTGTTACACTCTCTTAACCCATCTTCCCCATTTGCCAGCATACATTACAGGGTATAGAAAGTAAATTTGAATATTCGTGAGGGTTGCATTTAAGTTCTACTCGTACATGACCTAGGCAGAGGCAGACGGCCCTTGACCTTGTGGGCGTGTACTATCAAGCGAGAGTGTGCGTGTGTGTGTGTGTGTCGTACGTTTCAGCGTGCGTGTGTTTGCCTGTGTGGGTGACTAATTGTAGCTGTGGGCATGCTCATATGTTAATCTCGTTGAATGATTCGGCAGGTTAGCATTTAAATCGTTGACACAATTCACACACAGAGAAAGCAATTTGTGTAATTTGCGATTGTTTGGCGTGTGATTCGTAAATATTTATTAAATATATATATACATATGGTACATACATATAGATACATATGTTTATTTTGTGATTAAAGCCAGATTAGTAGCTGAAATTAAATAAATATTTTTTTGTTGCAATCGGAACTTTTACATGGGGAATTTAATTATAAGTTTTACTAATATTTCTTTATTTTTTTTTTAAATATATATTATAATTATATTAAAGCATATTTTATATTATATATTTATTTTTTTAATTTAATTTTTTATTTATAATAATATATAACTATATATTTTTATTTTCACTTATAATATTCTTTATTCCACTATTCTTTTGTTTTCCAATTTTAAATATTTATTATCGCATCTCTTTCTTGCCGCACACAATATTCAAATTTGCTTTGCACGTGTCACCTGACGTATACTTAATTTTGCAACACTTTCATCTTGGGCTCACATTTTAAATATTGCACAGTTTTCTGGGTACATGAAAAAGCATTTCTAAATACAGCACGAGCATTTACTGTGTTTTTTGTTCATCCGTTTTATCCTGCCGCAGGACACAAGAGGCGTTGCTTTACGCGCGACCTTAATGCGAAATTCAGTGTCAGCCGGGTCGGCTACGTAATATTTATGTGTGTTGTCGGATGTGCACAGTAATTAGACAAACAACAATGAAGCACAAAAGAAATCAATAGAGCCACATAAATGGGCAAAAAGTGAGTTTTTGTTTCTTCATTTACAGAAAAAAAAAAACAGACACAAAACAACAAAACCGCATTCAAATTGTAGAGGAAATTTGTACACATAAAAACACCTTTATAAATAAAACGCACACGCGTCAAGCTTTCCACACACCAATACTCCTGTAAACACACAAACACACACGCACGAATTTCTCACGGAGCGCAATTTGTCGCATAGATAGTAGGCGGGCCATGCCATTCCCCTTTCTCTAAATACATATTTCATTTATGTATGTATTTATAAATTTATTTTTCTTTTACTTATTTTCTTCTTTTTCGGTTTTTTATTTTTTATTTCTTACAACTCGAGCGAAAAACGTGGACAACTACGAATGGGAATACGAATTTCGATTCGACTGCGTTGCGCTGCGTTTAATATTCAACTGACAGTTGGGGCAAGCTTTTCGCAACGTTTTTGGGAAACGTTCGAAACGCTTTTCATTAGCTCAAATATATATGACGGCATCAAAAATATTCAAAAAAAGAAAAAAACAAAAAGAGCAGAAAACAACACAAACTTGCACTCAGCCGAAATGAAAAATGATGGGAAAAGCTTTTCGTCACTTGTTGCGCATACGCCGTGTGGGCCACAACGCACTTCGACATTTGTCGTCTGCTCCCACTGTTATTGTGTGTTATTAATTATTTAACGTAAAATTTATATTATGGATTTTTCATTCGCACCGTCCAATGTAGTACACATCGCGGCAAATTAACGTCAAATGAATTGGAAACGTATTCGGGCCACTGATATATACATATGTATGTACCACGTGTATAAAGCTATTCGTAAGCATAGAATACACACACCTATAACAAAACGTAGCAAATACAAATACAAATGAATTTAAACGCTAGAGTAAGCACGACCTGAATATACCTGTAGTTTATTAAAGTAATTTCCTCAGGAAATTGATTTTATTTCTGATTGAGATCTTAAAATCAAGAAGTATTGACTATGAATATGAATGCATATATAATATTAAATAATATATATATAAAATAAATTGCACTTCCTTCATAAATAACATTATTCACTTCCTCGTCGGGCATACCCCTTGTGAATAAATCCAATACGGGTATACTGACAAGCAACATTTTGTTGTATCGTATTTATTTCCTTCTTTTATCCTGCGTGCTTTTTCCTAGCGTTTTATTGATTACGTTCTGCCGCCTGGCCAACTGACAATTCCCGTAGCTCCTGACCTCTCCATGAAAGGCACAAGCTTGGGTGGCTCATAACTAGCGCGGAAGTCGTTCGCCTTTAATCGGCTTCTTTTTTTACTATTTTGGGTTTTTTTTTTGGGTTTTTCTGGTTTTTTTTTTTTTTTTGTGTCGCTTTCTCTGTTTTGTTTTGCTTTGTTTTGCGGCTTCTGACTAATTTGCAGCCATAAAACCGCTGAACTTAGTTTTGGCGATTTTCCTAGCTAATTTGGCCACGTGCCGTGTGGAGAAAGTTTTTTAGCCGCGACTCCACGAATCTCGTTGACAATTACAAATGCTTGTTGTGGAGCTAGAAAATCTGCAGAAAACTGATGAGGCTCACATTAAAGTTCATGGCGTTTGCATATAATTATAGATAACGGTTAGAAAACACTTTAGCCTAATGCCTCAGAGAAGCGTTAATTGCTTGGATTTTGATTGTATTTGAATGCGTATTTTTTTTTACTATGAATCGATTCATATATATATGCATGCAAATATAATATAAGCCTTTATTTATACAACACTTAACATTGGTTTACTTTATAGTGTTTCTATTTACCATAAATAGAAATTTAAATCCCATAACAAGAGTTTTCGTGTCTGTTTAAATTATTTACAATCGCATTGCTTAGCATTTTGTCTTGTCTGCAGCTAAGCCCCCCTAACATATGTGCACTAAAATATTCAAATGCAGCTTGAGCTTGTTCTATTGTCCACAGAGACAGAAGGGAGAGAGAGAGAGAGAGAGAGAGAGAGAGAGAGAGAGAGAGAACACAGCAGCTGCAGCTGAGCAACTAGAGCTTGCTGCTTCAAAGTTAAGCCTGCTGCAGTTGCAGGAGGCAGGCTCAGTGGCTAAAATTAAAGCTAAATCAATTTTATGCTGCCTGGCACAAAGCAACTGCATTATTCTAGTCTTACTTTTCTTTTTTTTTCTCTTTCAACAAAACTTTCGCAATTGGAAAAGCCAACTGGCAACACGCAACTGCGACATGCAACAACGATTGTCCGTTGCGAGAATAAGTGCCAAGAGTGGAAAGAGAAGTGCAATTATCATTGACGACTTGCAAAATACACTTTTAAAATATAGAGTTGGTTATAAATTAAAAAAATAAATAATTTATATGATCAGCTGAAAGAAGAGGTAAACGTAGATATAATCTCTGAACTAAAAACTAATAATAATAAAATAATAATAATAATAAGAAGCTTCAAAAAATACATTGCATATATTAAATTTGATATATATTTCTTCCCAAAATGATTTTAGTATTTTTTCTATTTATTTTCTATATAAATAAACTTATATTGTAAACTCTCTAACATCTGCCAGCATCATAATCCTATTTGCCATTCAACTGCAGCTGTATAGGTCATTATCTACATTAGAGTACAAACAAAATAGTATAACTACTTAGGCAAGTTGCCCGGGCAACCGAGTCTAAGCGACTTCTGGCCATAAAACAATGTGGCAAAGCGACTTTTAGCTGCTGCTGTTGACTGAGCTGAACTGAGCTGAGCTGAGTTGCTTTCGCAGCTATGGCTTGAATGCACGTTATGATCTAAATGGAATTCCTTGGCTCATGAATTTTAAATGAATTAGTTTTCATGGCCCGACTAAAGTGTCGCCTGGCAGTTCAACTCAACTTGGCCTCTCTCTCTTCTTCATACTCTTCAGCCATTATGAGCTGCTTAACGTGTGCATAAATTTTCATCTAAAGAAGCTACGCAAATAGGTAATAGGTAGGGTAACTGTTTATGACTTTCAGTTGGTGCTTGGCACTAGTTTCTCTAAAGAGTTCACTGCTTTAATTCTTTTATGGCTCAACTTTCACAGTGTTTGTTTGTTTGTTATTAAACTAGAGCAAAATCCCTTGAGTTACCCTCGTAGGCAACACCACTACTCACTTGTCAACACAGTTGTGTTTCCAATAATCGTGATAATCATCATAATCATGATTGATTTATGATGGCAACAGCTGCCACCAAACCAAATGTAACAATCTATAGTTCTTGCATTCGGCTGTGTGGAAATTAACTTCATAATTGTTATCTATTGGCGGCACACTCCCACTTGTCACCGGTTCTTATCGAACCCTTGATTTGACCTCGCCCAACCCAGCCTCAAACTTGGCCTTTCAAACATATTCTGCATTGTTTTAAACAATTTTTCAATTTCGTTTAACGAAATATAAACTTCTCTTTTACGTAAGGAGAAAAAAGAAAACGTACAGAAATTTGCAATTTTACGACCGCCGAACGAAGTGAGAAAGCAATATTGAGAGTGTAAATGTGACTGGCTGACTGACTTTAAAATACCCTGCAATGTAGTTGTGTATGTATTGATATTTATGTGAGAGTTAATCTGATCGCTCTTAAACGATGTTAGAATAGTTCAACTCAAGGCGCTCAGTTGAAGAAAAAAAGGAAAAGAACCAAGACTCTTGCTCTGAGTGAGATTCGAGTCGATATGAAATTTAAATAAAGAAATAATAAATAAAATAAAATTTGTCAAGATTCATTTTTATAGACTTTATGTTTGGACATTTTCTATAATTATTTATTGATTGAATATTTATATATATTATTTATTTCTATTAGTATCATAATTTATTCCTTTTTTTAATTTTTAATATTTTTTGCAATATTTTATTTATTTATTTTAACTACTATTATAGGATTTTAAAGACCCTGTCTCAATTTATATACAGTCCGCATACCCTTTGCTACGAAACTCCCCTGCACAGGATATCTAAAAAAAATGCGGGAGCAGCTGTCGAAGCTGCGATTAAATCTGTTAATGTCCGCTTTTTGGTTTTGCCTTGGCCAGTTTACTGTTTCGGCACGCTCACCATAAAGGAAATGCCCCGCTGCTCTCCCACCATTCCACCAATCCCCTACTCCATCACTCTGTGTCCCTTTCAACAACATAAATTACAACGTCATTCATTTCCGTCATAAAATTGAAAAATGTTGTGCAAATTACGCGTAAATACCAAACAACCAACAAGGAAAGCGCCGAAAAAGAAAGGCGAAAACGCATTGAAAATTCGCGGCCGGAAAACTTCATGCCCATATAGAGCGGTAGTAGATACGTTGTTGCATTATATGTGATGTGTGTTTGTGTGACTTTTTTATGGCTACAGTGGAAATTGCTATGGTGCTGCCACAAATAACAGAGGCCATTTGCGGCAGTGCCGCCCTCTCTATATCTCTGGCTCTGTCTCTGTGTCTGCCTCTGTTGCATGCCACATTAAAATGCATGGGAAAAACTTCAGTTGACTTTCAATTGATGCAGCCGCTGAAAGTTTTTAATCATGACAGCAACCAACTTTTGTTTTCAACCGGAAAGCTAATGACAGCCATGATGGTCGTATGTGGATGAGGTGAAGATCAGCAAGAATATTCGCAGTCAATTTCAATGAGATAATAAAAGGGAATAAATCTAAAATATTTTTAATATTAAAAGAAAATCGTCAAACTTTTGTGAATTGCATAAAATTGCACAAAATAAAAGAGCAAAAATTAATCATTATTGAAAGAATATAAAAACATTTTGTATATGAAATAATCTATTTTAATTTTTATATACTCATACATCATTTATATATGCACTTTTATTTAATACAAAATTTCTAGCATTTCTTAAAGCCATAAATAAAATAAATAAATTCTATACAAGCTTTGCACATTTAACTATCTAATTTGAATAAAATGCAATTATCAGTTGATATAAATAACACTTATCTGAATATGCTTGAGATAACAAATTCATATTTGTCATTTGGCATTAAAGATGTTTGCTCGGACAAAAGCTGACGCATGTGAAACTGCAGAGTGTTTTTGGGAAAATCGCAAATATGCAATCATTGCCGACAGTTTCTGATTGCATATTTGCATAACTGTATGTATGTATGTAGGCAGTGCTCAACATATGGAATTACCACACACACACACACACACACACACACAGGCATAAAAGCCAATTGAGGGAGATGGGACGAGAGCGAATGTGCTGATATCTAAATAATTTGTTGCCTGCTGACCAAAAGCTTTCATAAATGTCAGAGCTATAGAAAAGACAGTTCCACTACCTCCCCCTCCCCCGCCCACCCTTCTGTCTAAGCTATATGGCACAAAGGTCAACCACAGCAAATGGACAAACAATGACATGCCACCCACAGCAACCGCCCCACCCTCCTAGGCACCGCCTCCTTTGGCTCTATGCCTCTTGCAGCATTTCCAAAGCTTTGCCCAAAGGCATATGCAAAAATTTATGCTCAATTGCTGTGTGTGTGTGTGGTCTTTGCTTTTAAATTTGGGCGATTTTTAGTGTGTTGTGCCATAGAAATATTCTCGATTCAATGGCATGGCAGCAATTCTCTAACTATTTTTAGCCCAAGAGCCAAATATGTACATATGTATTAAATTTTACAGCATTTAATAGGTATTTAAAATAGGTATTTAAAAATATATTGTTGAAGAGACTAAGCTGAGTTTTAATGGAAAAAGAACTTTTATAACAAATGCAATTTTGTTTTTTATTTTCACAAATGTTTTTTACAGACTTCTCATTTCCACAATAATCAACCCCGAATAGGACTTCTAAATGAGATTAACAATAACAATAACTGCACTTCTCTAACTCTTACACTTTCTGCAATCAATCAATCATGTAATCATTATCCTCTTACATTCCACACTTCCGCAGATAACCAACATTTGAGTGCATTCGCCAAATCAGTGAGTCATTCAGTCAAAAATCAATTGATTGGCATTACTAGTAGCTTCCACTCACCCATGTAGTCGCATTGCAGTGGCTCCGGCGGTTTCTCGTGCAGCTTCCTCAGCCAGTGCATCAACTGGGCCAATTTGCTGCGAGCCGTATTCGTGCGCTCACAATTGAGTATACTTGGCTCAAACTCGAAGCTGACATCTAATTTGCCTAACTCCAATGCACGTTGCATGGTGTTGTTATACATTTAAGCGAATTGTTTATAAGTTTTATAATTAAAATATAAAGAAATATTGTTTGTACAATAGATATTAACGGCCAGACACTTGAGAAACAACTGTGCGTAGATACCTCAAACTCGTATTCATGTTTTCTTCTTTACTTGTGTTTTTTTTTCATTTTTCTTGACTTTCGATAAGTTTTACCTCGTGTCTGTCGTAAATTTTTGTTTCTTAAATCAGCGTATTGTTCGATAAGCTCCACAATGCCTGGCATGTCAATCAAAATTGTCATTTCGGGAATCAAGGCGACAGCTCTTCAATTACTCATCAAAAAGTCGAGGAAGAAAAAAAAAAAAACAGACACAAATTTAAAGGGCAAAACCAAATCACAATAATTCACATAATTCAGTCTGCCAAAAAATCCCCCCTTTAATTTTTACTGTCATTATTCATTCATCCGGGCAGCCATTGTATATGAGCAATAAATCAGCCATATAATTCATGCCCAGACTTTTCTATACACAAAATATACCCAATTTATACTATACACATATTTGCGCCGCTCATCATGGTAAATGCAAATGTCATATATTAATGCATATTTTCAGGCGCTGCCAATGACATATTTTTAACTTATATGATACACTATGAATACCCTGTATAGATAGAGAATGGAATAGGGCATTATAGTGCTGTAGCTCATCAGTAAACTAACGAAATATATCAAAGTAAAGTTGGTATCTAAGAACTTTATACTTTAACTCAAGATATTTTCTGTATTCCCACATTATATTTCATTTATTCTAGCTTCAACATTTTTAATTTGCAACAATACCCTAGACGTTCATTTCTAAAACTTTTACTCACTTATTATATATTTATTATATTCATGCAAATATTTCATTTATACCCATTGCCATGCTGCTAATTATGCTGGTTATTTATGCGCACATATTGATTGCAGTTGACCAAATTATTTGTGGTCTATCGGAAATTGCTGGCAATTATGACCTAAGGTTCCATTTGCCATAAAACCAATTATTAGAGAGGTCTGCAAATAATTTTCGTCCAGACAAATTTCACACTCGATTTACGTTTTTTTCGTTTTTCGTTTGTTCTGCAAACTTAAATCGGAAAATAAAATTTGCAACGGAAATGCAATGCAGAAAATAGAAAATAAATAACAAGCTCGATTTACTTCAAACAAACTAGAGCAAATAGAAATTGATTTCTGTTCTTACAAATTGCAAAAATATCTTCAGTGGAATCTGAGTTTAAATTTTAGTATATTTATAATTCAAATCGGAAATAATAGATGCATTGCCTGATCATAAATATATACGTAAGTCTATATAATAAATTTTGCCTGTTCAGATAATGAAACTTGTTTACGAAAATCACGTGACAAAACGTTGCTAACTTGACTCATGCAATATATTATAAAAGTAAATATATATATATATATTAAAAATATTTATATACATATAAATACATATAAAATGCTGAAAAGTGCCAAAGGCAATGTTTGACATCGTGTCTTTATTTTTTTATTTCTTAAATTTTTTCATCTGTCATTTCATATTACCATTTTTCACACTCTAATTCAATTAGCTCTAAGTTCCTACTTAGTAAACCTAACCTAAGTTAACATTTTACTATCTTTAAGCAGGCTCTATTTGAATTTTAGTGCTAGCAAAAACAAGAGTTCAAAAGTCGACTGTTCTATATTTATGAATGGCATAATTGAATTTATCAGACCACAACACATGACATTGAGAAACCCCCTCAATTCGTAGCGCCTGTCAATAACAAAATTCCAAAAGACGTCGCACGTTCACAATCAACCTAATTATTATTCTTAAACATTTGATAATAGGTACTACTTTTTACCAGCTGCATTTAGTTGAGTCATTTTGCATTTCATATTTCGCATTTTGTTTTCTCTCTTTCGCTTGCAAACATGAAAACTCAATTTGCAGGCAATGCAAGAAAAATTTAATATGTAAATATATTTTTAATAATTAATTATTTGGGCGAGGCTGAAAACTAACAACTGCCAGTTGCCACGCCAAGTATGGCAAGTACAACTTGCCACATATGTACGTACATACGTGACTGCCAAAGGGTTTGCGACGTGTTTTAGACGCGATTCGGATTTCTCTCCTATTTTTTTTATATTTGCAATATTTTCAACGTCAACCACTTTGGCATTTATTTTGTTTGCGCATTTCTTCATTTTCTTAAGCCTCAAACAAACTCTCATCACGTTTCTTAGGGTAGTAAAAAAATATTAAAGAGTGGAATTTACTGACTTCATAATACTCTGTTTGAGCATAGCTAGTAGCAAAAAAGATACCAAATACAAGATCCAAAATACTAGATTCTAGATATAAAATACTAGATACTAGATACCAAATAACAAGAAGACTATGTAAGCAATATACTCCTCTCTTTTTCTAACAGGGTAGGATAATGTCGCGGACTGCGGATAAGCAGCGCTGCCAACATAAAAAGCCAGTCGAGCAGCTGAAACAGCAGTAGCAACTGTGGGCGTGGCAACTGCAAGCCCATAAATTTAACGTATGTGAAGGAACACCACACATCCAAGCACCACACACACACAAACACACACACACCAAAAGAGCTCAGTTCTGCAGGTAAGAAGGGTTTTACGAGCCATTCTGGTATTTGTATTGTTACCAGATGGGCGTGACTGGGCGCAACGCCCACATCGTACAACATCAACAATGACATTCGCGCATGCATTAAATATTTTTTATTGTTTCGGCTTTTGGGGGCATGTCGAAAAAAATGTATGTAATTCATTTCATAAACAGATTTTTCAACACATTTTAATGGGCATTTGACGCTTGACGCATAAATAAATCAGGACGTCAAAAAAGGGCATGACTTATATGCTCCATAAAAGTGGAGTGGAATGATTTGGAATGGTTTGTCTGTCTGTGGAGAATGATTCAAGTCGCTGCTGCCCAGGCTCGACATACTAAGCAGTTCAATTAAGCAATTTAAATTATAAATTGATTGGCAATTAATGAAAGCAATTAAAAGTCAAAACATGCGCTATAGAAGAAGAATAAATTTCTTTTCTAATATACAGACAATTTGCATACGAAAACTGTACATGAGTAAATCTTGGAGAGTGAGAAATAAAACTTTAAGAAACATAGGAAATACTTGAATTCTAAAAATACATTTTCTTGTTGCTTGCTGTCATTGTAGCAAAGAAGTCTTAGTTTCTTTGATACAAGAAAAGAATATCTTATTTGATTTAGGTCAAGCTGAACCTTTTCTAAAAATAAACTCGTATCATATGCTTAAGTAAATATCTACGTATATACTACGTACATATATACATCAAATGCTATGGCCATTTTGCGTTGCGACTGCAAAGCATAGCCTTAGGCAACAAAGGAACACCCACACACACTCACACATACATATATATGTACATTCATGGTTGCATCTCTCTCTCTTTATCTCAAGAGAGCATTTAATTTGCAATTCCGTTGTGTGTGGAATTCGTAAACGTTAACGTAACACACGCAGTTTTAGCTACATAAGGGAATAAAGTCATTTGGTTTATGAATCAGAGTTAAAGATTTATAACTTTATAACAACAAAAAAAAAACTGATTATATTATATAGAGAAGCACATACAAGCAAGGAGCTTACTAAGCAGACTTACAAGCCATATTGAGACTAAGCCAATCACAAAAGACTAATCAGTTTATATTTCTACATACATATATATTTAGCGCACTCTTTTAATAAAGCTCAGAGCCTTTGAGCTGTCAGTTAAAAGACTTAAACTGATTTAGGTAGCCAGCTGAAAGCCAACCACAGGACAAAGATGCACACAGACAGATTAAATGAGAGCAAATGCCAGCAACTGATGCAGTCTCACAGAGAAAAGAGTATATTTGTTTTGTTTACACATATTAAATTTTACATTTGACTAGTCAATTTTTTAGATTACTGCCCAATTTAAAGGTAAATATTTGACAAAATTTAGTCGACTTTTTAAACACTGAGCGAGCATTACGTCGTCAATTGCACCCGACTCTAGGGTTTTTTCTTTTTTGCTGACTTTGCTCGTCGTTATTTTCTGGACCTTGGCTGACAACTCCATTTGGTAGACAATCTTTGGCAGCGCGTCAAATCAATTGCCTGCGGCGCGTTCAAGGCCAAGTGCAAGTCGTAGCAAATTATCCACTGATGCAGCAAAGCGAAACAAAGTGACCAAGTTGCCAGATAGTCTGAACATGCAGCTGATGTTGAAGAAGAACAATAACAAGATGAAGAAGAAGAATAATAGTGTGTGCGAAAAAAAAGACACCTGCAGCTTCCAATTGGCATGTCCGCACAGCCATAAATTGTGATAAATGAAGTGAGCTGCCATGTTGCCGGGCTACTTATCAATGGCTGCCCGCACTATAATTTAAGCATTTTGGCCAAACGCCAGCAAAGGTTACAGCGATACCCAAAACAGAGTGGAAATTCAGTGCAAAGGGAGCAAAAACAATTGCAATGTGTGACTGTTGCTATTTGGCTCTGCCATTTAATGTCACTTTGGATGGCCTCTAAGGGCAAAAGTCAGCGTATATTGAATAAGGTATATTTTATGTGAACATAATGTTAAATTATCAATTAACAGCACCATGTTAAGTGAATTATTTCAATTATATGTAGAATAAGAGTTATCACAAGGGAATTATGTTAAGTAAACTGGAATAAGTTATAAATTGTTAGCTTCATAATTATATTATTATCTAGCTAAGAGCTATAGTAATATCTACTCAGAATATATTAACAGTATCATGCTGAAAGAATGATGTTAAATGTTAAATAAATTATGTTAAATAGTATCAATCAATTTGAACTGTGAAATGTTCAAATTTTAATACTTATATTGAGTATCAACAACTTGTGAACATATATGTAAAAATAAATCATCTGTTAAATATATGTAAAAATAAATCATCCTAAATGTTGGCATCATACAAATTACCTAACCGAAAGCCGCTTAAGAAGATGAACTCAGCAAAAAAAAAAAAAAAAGTGGAAAAGTGAAAAAATAGGCAAAGTTATTCTCGCTTTTTCACGCGTTTGCATTCCTTACTTTCCCTTTAGTTTCATGCATATGCAACAGCATCAAAGGCAGCTGCATAAATTATACGCCGCGTGGCGCGCTGCATGTTGCACGTTGCAGCTTAGCTCAGCGGGTGGCGAACGCCGCCCACTTTATTGACATTTTTGCCTCTATGTTTATGTGTGTGTGTGTGTGTTGCATGAATATTAATTAGGCAGCTGCTTAAATTGCTTGCCACACGCTTTGTGATTTGCTCCTTCGATCAGTGGGTCAGAATTGCAGCTTGGCCCAGTCTAGGGTCCGTTTTCTCTTTTCATTATTATTAGTTTTGTAGGTCAACAGCAGCTGGTGCCGCCGCTGCTGCTGCCGCCGCTGCTGCTGCCACTGCTGCAGCCATAAATTTAAAAAATCATAATTTGTATCTGTTGGCGTCACATAAAACATGGCTAATTACGAATGATGAGCAGTCGGCCATTTATGCCACAATTTGTTAACAGTGGCCAACAGCAGACCGCAAACAAAATGAAATGGCTGAACAGTGGGCAATTAGTCAACACTATTTTTATATAATAAAAGTCCTAGAAGCGTACGCTGTGAATGGAGCTTTCCTGCATGTTTTGGTATACATATATATCTGTTTAATGTTGGGAAATTAATTAACTCAATTTGTGTTTATCTATGCGTAATAAGCCTATGATGTGCGTGAAGTGTCTCTTTATTTTTATACCCTGAACCCATTTTCAATGGGAAATCAGGGTATAATGGTTTTGTTGAAATAACAGGCAGAAGGCGGCGTAGCAGACCCCACAAAGTATATACATATATTCTTGATGATTTAGCACTATTTGTCTGTCCACTTATTCTAAGTATTCCCTCGACATATTTCGCAGTATTTCTTCCAAGTATTTCCCCTTTCTTCTAAATATTTCCTCTACGTAACGCCTCTACGTATTCCCTTTACGTAATTCATCTACGTCTTTAATGCTTTGGTGATCGATCACACACTCTGCTTCACTTTGTTGCGCACACTCCCAGCAGGCCTGGACGACTGAAGAAATGCTGCAGCTGCTGCCCTTTATATACGTAAAGCCACTTTTACTCAAGCACTGTCTCTCTCAAATGCCCGACGGCAGGGAGAGCTCATTACAATCGAGCTTCAAGTGAGCAATGGGAACGCTCTCTGCTGCTGTGAGCATTCTAGCTTTATTTTAACTAAATACAAATACCAAGTGAGAACTGCTGCATACACATAGACAACTTTAATGATCTTCTGCACTTCTTCTCTCCTTGCTTTTAATTTTACTCAAGCACTCTCTCTCTCGTTACAGTCGAGCTTCAAGTGAGCAATGGGAACGCTCTCTGCTGATTCAGGGGATTTGCTAGTCGAGCGGACTCGACTTGAGCTTTCATACTTGTTTTGCATATATCTTTAGTTTTGGATAATTATCGATTTCAATTCAATATTACATAATGTCTACGTAGACTGCAATCCAAGCTTTAAATATTCAGTTTGCAATTCTATTATCATTTTAATTTAATTTTACAAATTGCTCCCTAGTCTGCGTAAAAAACAAAAGAAATTAAAGCTCTAAAAATCCATTTTTTCACGCCAATCATTTTGGGATATCAGCAAATTCTTATACGACTTTCCGGCATTTACTCAAGCATAAGGAAAGCAATATTTCCTTACAAGCATTACTTGCCTTTGTTTTCCTGACATTCATTTTTATTAGCAAGATAGGGACATGTTGCAGCAATAAAATATACCATAAAATCATAATAAATGTCGAAGGAAATGTTTTATGCCATAAAACTCAACCTATTAAACCCAAATATTCAATAAGAGTAAAATTGTTTGTTTTAGGCAATTATACATAAGAAGTCCTATAAGGGACATTTCGGAGTCGTAAAAACGAAGGAATTTCTCCAAACGCATAATTATAAGAGTTTATGCCGATCGCTAGAAAGCAAAAAAGAAAAAAAAAAAACTCTCTTATATTCGCTCACACTCTATCTCGCTCACTCACCTACGCTTGTAATTGGATTATGTTGGTTACATTTCTTGCCATTGTCTCTCTCTCTCTCTACTCTCTCCCGCGCTCTTCTTCTCTTGCTGCCCCTTGGCAGACATTGAATTGATTTGCGATTTGTATTTCACATTGACAATGAATTCGCCATCAAAGTCACGTGTTGGCAGCGGCAGAGGCAGAGGCATCGGCAGAGGCATCGGCAGCTGTTAAATTCGCATACAAATTGCCACTTGAAAAGAGCAAACGGAAGCCAAAATACAGATGAAGATATGTATGTAAAGATGAAAGGCGAGCGGTAGAGAAGAAGCGGACGAAAACTCATCAAACAGCGCACGAAACATGTCAAGGCAAATGTGAAAATAAAACAGCAAGACAAAACAGAAGAAAAACAACAACATTATCTATAGCAAATATCTGTAAGTCTGATTGCCAGGCGCAAATGCAGGCGGCTGCGGCGGCCCTTTTTAGCTGATTTATGAGAAGAACAAATAGACAAAACAATTGCATGTCAAGACATGTAGCGCGAGAGAGAGCGAGATCGAGAGTGAGGCTGAGAGTGATCGACCAGAGAGATGCTCTATAAAAAGATGCAAGTTGTAGAAATATGAAATTCTGTAAAAATGCATATTCATATGCATATATTCTGATTGGAAAAAAGTAGCCACAACACAATATACCCTTCTCAAAATGAATGTTATACAAGGGTATACACTTACATAGTACTCATTTAACGAAATTAGCGGCAACGCTAATATACCCCTTACCAAATGCTTCATAATTATAGAGTATACCAAAGTCATATATCACACTGCAATCTGCACACTAATTAGCCGCACTTACCTTTGCTATTGGGTCCGTTTGCAGTCTGCAGCGAGGACATTGGTATGGCCAGACAATTGCGGGCCGTGGCAGCCAGCTCCAGATCCTGTGGCGGCTCGGAGCGTGGACACGGCGTATACGCGATTTTGCTGCCACGTCCCGGCGTCGGACTGACGCGTGCGTGACGCCCGCCACTGGCTAAACGTTCGCTGGCCATTCCGGCGGCAGCTGGTCAACAACTTATGCCTGCAGCAGCATTCGCGACGCGGCCGTTTTCCGGACAGCCAGGAGCATGCCAATAAGCCTATATGTAAACTGGCGCTTTTATGGCTGCATTGGCAATGCACACACTTTGGGGAATCGCTTCAATTGAAGTGGTAGAAGTGGCAGAGGAAGTGAAGAACACAACCGGCAAGGACACGCTCGCGCTTGTTACTTTAACTGCAGCGAGAACGGCAGCGGCAGGAACAGCAGCACAGCCACGAGCAACAACAACACAAAACTAATAACAAACTCGAGAGGCGCGCACCCGCAACCGTCGACTTGCACTGTCAAAGTCCTGCCAGCAACTGAGCTCACTCCGTCGAAACAGCAGCCGGAGCAGCAGAAACATCAGCCGACGTCGCAGTCGACGTTGCTTTGCCAGCCTCTCGTCTCGCGGTCGAACACATACCAAAGCAAGCATGGCATAAACAATGCTGCTCCAGAGTTGCCAATGCAAAAATTTATACTTGCCAAAATAAACAAACTAAAATTTTTTAATTTTTTAAAATAAATGTTATGTTTACATTTATTTACATTTTATTTGCACTCATACTTTTATGTTAAATATAAAATATTTTTGTTTAATTAAAATCGAAATGAAATAGTAAAGCTTCTCTTTTCCATAAGAATAGTTGCCTTGGCTACCCTCATTCGCTCGTTGCTCTGCTCTCACATTCGTCTAGTGCTCTCCCACACACCGCTTCACACAGCAATCGCCTTGTCGGCTCCAACATCTCCCTACCCGCTCTCTCTATTTACTCAACACATGGCATCCGAGGAGACGCTGCACAACTGCATTGAGCGAGCTTTGGTTTTGTTTTTGTTTTGCTTTTGTTTAGCTGCTGTGTAAAAGCTGTCAGCTGCTCTTCATTGTGTGTGCTTAATTCATTCATTAAATGCCATTTGCATGAGTGAGTATTTAGCAGTTGTAAAAGCTGTGCTTGAGCTCTTTGGTGAGTGTAAAGTATGCTGCTGCTAACAGCTGCCTGATGAGCTTTTTAAAACACTCGAATTGAATTGAAGTGAATAGTTTTATGTATGTAGCCGCAGTTATACTGTATATATATATCTGTATTTCCCAACTTGCTAGCGCCATCTACTCCTGAGCGTGTGTACTAATCATCTTAAGGATGCTTTATATGCAGAGCTCCCAATAGTGTTACGAACGTACAACATTGCAACATAGATGGCGCCACAACTCATGCTATTTTTCGTCGTAGCTGCATATGCTGAGCCCTAGATGGCGCTAATCATACGCATACGCACTGTGCAACATAATGACTATTTACATACTTACTTTGTAACTGGAACTAGTTCAGCTAAGATCGAAAAATGAAACACATCAAATTTTTATTTGTATATTCTGTTTTTATTGGTTTTCATTTGCCTGTTAAATAGAATAGAATTGTTATTAAAATTGTTTTTATTTTTTCAGTTTTAAGATTTTTTTCTTTCATATTTCTTGTTGTTGGTTTATGAGTTTGATTTCGTTTACGTTGACGCATAACTGATTTGTTTTTTGTTGTTTAATTTGGTATGCACCTTAATACTTGATATAATGGAAAACTGTTCTATTTACCTGCTGTTACAATGTGGTATAAATAGTATTCAGCTACTTTCCTTTTTTTTTAGTAATTACAAAAGAAAAGGTTGATTTTAGTTTTGTTTTTGTTTTTTTTTTATATTGTTTCTGAAATTTGTTAAGACTTGTCGTTTACAGCGCTTAGAAGTTACAGTTTACATAAGTTCAGTTGTTTAGGGATTTGCATTGCATTTTAATTTTCTTTCCTTTCTATTTTCAGATTTACTTTCGTCTTGCCAACAATTTTGATTACTATATAGGTGTGTGTGTATGTGTTTCTGTGTATGTGTCTCCAGTGTTGTCAAGTGCTGTCTAAAGCAATTTTGTTTTTGGTTTTATTTTGTAGACTAAATATATATCCATATACTCGTTTTATATATGTATATTTGCTCAACATTTAGGATCTTTATAATCGGTATATGCTTAAAATAAACAGCTTATGCGCTGTGTTTCCTTCATTTTTATGTTCAATATATATATATATATATATATGTTATTTGTTTCTTCTTAAAATTCGATGCCGTTGTTGTTGTTGTTGTTGTAGCTGTTTGAAGAAAATTCAAACAATTTCGCAGTCCACAAAATGTTGCAAAAACCCAGAAATTTTCAAGTGTGTGTGTGTGTGTGTGGAAGTGTGTGTTATGCAACAAGCTGGCAATTAATATCCAGATATCTTTATATATATATATGTGCGAAGTTTTGGACTATGACAAGGCAAAAATTTACAATCAAAAATATGTTGCCTATTTTCAGACTGAACTTAGTTTAAAACATGTTGCCTACGTCTCGGCTCAACCAAAATTTACTTAAATTCAGCTAAATTTAAATCTAAACAAAGAACACATATAAATAGTTTAATTAAAATTATTTAAAGTCTGCTTAAATCTTAAATTATTTTTACTTAATGAACAAAATCTCTTTTTAGCTGTTCCCCAAATTGTTTTCTAGTCTTTGAAACTTTCTTAGAATATTTGCAAAAAATTTTTGTAGCTTTCTTTTTAAGTTTATTAATTAAACACTCACGCACTCAATCACAAATATACGCACACTCACACTGTCTCACGCACATACACACACACACACACACAGTTTGTATTTCGCTATCGGAAAACATGATCGAATTCGATTTCGAAAAAGTTAAAAATGCAACAATTTCGCGCGTGATTCTAAACACCAAAACTAAATGGTGGAACGTGCGGAATTGAAACGTTTAGGACTCTTACGAAACGTTCAGATGGAACAGGCTAAAGCGATTACAAAAAAAGTAAATATATCTTAAGAGGAATAAATTGAATGAAAATAAATTTCCAAAATATTATGATTCTGCTGGACTATATATGAATATATGTTTATATCTGTTCTTTTTCATATATAATTTGCTTTATTTTTGAAGGCCTACAATTGCTTTTCATTTCATTTATATTTGATGGTTTGCTTTAAATATTTTGCACACTCAGAAGTTTTGACGAAATTTTTATAAAACTATGCACAACATCAATATCTGTATCAGGAGTGTATATATATATATATATATATGTGTGTATATATGCCAGATATATATCGATTATCGATTATGTTTAGACACAAATGTTTTTCTCTATGTACAACAATCGAAAAATATTCTTGGAAAATTTCGAAAAGCGTTTTCGAATCAAGTTTTTGAGAAGTTTTTTTTCTTTGAAACAGTATTTTGTTGTAGTGCATACTATATATTGTGCTATTACGAGGGCTGTTCAAGCTTTTGGTATAGGTACATATGGTTATTTGTAGTTTTATAATATTAGACGCATATATTTAGACATTCAAAATATGTTTTTATTTATTTTATGTATATAAATATTTGATTTATTTCTTGCAACGTTACACTGAAAACATTTTTATAGGTGGTTGTTGAGTTTTTATTATTTATTTATTTTTTTGTTTGGTTTCTAAATTCATGGATAGAATGCGATTCCTCTAGGTTCCTCATCCAGCCCGTGTGGAAATTTATTTTCTGCGAGCTCTCGTCGGCCGTTAGTTGGAAGAAGACGTTGTATGTGAGAAATGTTTTTCTTTTTGTGTGATGTCTGTAAAAGCCAATCCCAAAAGGTTTTGCGAATAAATGCCAAAAATTAAAAATGAAGCGAAAAAAAAACAAGAGAAAACACAATTTTTTGTTGTTGTTTCGAGGTTTTTAAAATGTTTGTGTATTTTTTTTTTTAAAGAAGTTTCTTTTTAGCATACATGATGTTTACATATATACATATATATAAGTTATATATACATATATATATATGCGTGTGTATGTGTGTATATATATGCCTGCAAATATTGTAATATTTAACGTTTGCCACTGCAAAAACAGAATTTATAAATATTTAAGACATTTGCTTTTTGTTAGTTCTTGTTTTGCTTGTTCTTGTTGTTTTCTTCTTTATTTTTGGTTTTTGTTTTGTTAGGCAAATTAGCTACAAATTTGTTTGTCAAATGGTTTATTCAATTGTTGTTTCCTTTTGTTAACTTTTTTGCAACATTTGCAATGGAAATGCATGCGCCAGAGTTGCCAGATCGCTGCGAAGCTTAACACAAAATCTCTTGGCTCAAGTGTTTTTTTTATCATTCATATTTTTGTTTTTTGTTTTTGTTTAGATAGAAAAATTCGTGTTTTTGTTTTCATTTTTTAAATTTAAATTTTGTTTAAGTTTAAAGTTTTGCTTCATAGTTTTTGTTATATAGAGACCATCCGATCGTATATATATATAACTTGCTTTAGTTTAAATTTTAGTTTTAAAACTTGCACAAATTTTCACTACAAAATTTTATTTGTTTTTTGTTTTTCTTTGTTTAAAAAAAGTTATAGAAAAGTTCATTTTTGAGTTAATTTAATTATTAATTTTTTTGCTTGTGGAACTCAAAGATTTTGTTCCACAGATCAAGCAAACCAAAAGACTTTTATTATGTATATATAATTATATTATAGCCGAATCTTTATATATATATGTTTATATATATTATACTCACAGTTGGTTTAATGCAGTGGGAGAAGAGAAAAGAAAAGTGTGTGAAGATGCGCGGTTTTGTAGCAGTGTAGTAGGATAGTTATATATATATTTGGAGAAGTTATAGCAGAGTTCGTTCAGCAAGAGCAACAATATAGCTGGAGGAGAGACGTGGGACGAGATAGTACAAGAGATATGAAAAGAAAAACTTAAGCAGAAAGTTTGTATAGAAAGGAAACAAGGAAAACGCTTTCTTTTCGATATGAAACTAAATTAAAGTACAGCTGTGTTCGTTTTGCTTTTCATTCATTTTTTTCTTTTTCTTTTTTTTGGTGGCAACATTTTCTAATAATTATATTTTGCTTTTTCTTTAGATTAGAGTTTTATAATTTAGATTAGGTCTGGCTAATGCGCGCCGACGCTGGGTACAGTTGTGTTTGGTATTTGTTTACTTTATCAATTGCGTGCATTGTTTCAGGATTCATTTATCATAAGCTCACTTAACTTAAAAGAAAACCCCATATATATATATATATAGACATATTATTATATAGGCACATATATAATAATATATGATATATATATATAACTATATTTTGTTTACTTTCATATATATAAATATATTTATAATTTTTAAGTTTTTATGCTGTTGTTGTTACTCCTTCTTCGTCGTCTAGTTTGCTATTAAGAGTTGTCTTCTTCTTCTTCTTCTGCTGCTGTTTCTTCTTCTACTTGCTGTTCCTCCTTTATTTATATATATATATAATATTTTATGTGTGTGTTTGATGAAATCTTCTTCTGAACTGCTTCTGCGCTTTTCTCGTTCTTCTCGCATATAAATATTTAATTTGTATATTCTTTATAATAAAATTATGTTAATTTATACATAATAAGTATGTATGTATATATATATACATATTGTATATATATATTTATAGGTTAGTTTTAACTTGTATTTATTTTATTTTTTGCTGCCACTTAAATTGCTACAGAAATGTTTTTAGTTGTTGCGATTTGCTTGTTAAATAAGTTGATGCTGCCTTTATCAGATATCTCAGTATATATATATATGTAACGCTGTCAATCCATTCAAAACTTCAAAATAAACCCATCCTCAGCGCGCCAAAAGCTGAAACTTTGACCAGCCACTATATACATATATATATAGTTAGACATATATATATATTTATATATATATATATACGCATACACATATATATGTATATATATATAGATACATCTATACACATATTGCATAATTTTAATTTAATTTTATATCGAAAATGTATTCTTTAGTTGGTTTTTGTTGTTTTTTTTTTTTTTGGTAATTTTTATTTGTTTTCTTTTTTGTTGTTGTTTGTTTCTTTATATTTATTAATTTTAAATTTAAATATAATTTAATAAGAAGAATTTGTTGTTTGATTTTACATTATTTATAATATATATATGTTGTATTTATAATATATTTTATTTCTGTTTGTTGTGTGTGTGTGTGTTTGTGTGTATGTGTGTGTGAGTGTTTTTTGTGTATGTGTTTGTGTGCAGAGCTGTTGTTGGTGTTCATTTCATTTTTCTCATCTTGCAAAAATTACAAATTTCCATTTCTGTTTATTATTAATTTATTATTATTATTTTTGCAACGAATTTCGACAAATGTTTAAACGTGAAACAATTTAATTTGTTCTTCTCTTTTTAACAGTTCTCTCTTGCCTACAAATGTCGCCGACGCTGCCGCCGCCACCGCCAGTGGGCGCTGCTGCTGCTGGTGCCGCCCCATAGATGGCGCTGCTTTGCGCGCGGCTTACACAAAAGTTCTGATTGTTGTTGTTTGTTATAGTGTGGTATGCCTGTAGTTTAAGTGTAGTAGTTTAATTCTTTTCTTATAACATGCTTTTTGCTGTTTGTTTGCTGTTTAAACGGTGACTTCTTTAAGTTTTGCTGTTTGTTGTTGTTGTTGTTCTTGTTGTTGGTTTCTCGCATTTAATTTTTGCATTAAAATTAAGTGTGTTTTCTTGTTGTTTGTTTTTTTTATATAAATTTTTTATGTAATTTTTTCTGGGTTTTTCTCATTTTATGCTTTGTTTAAATTTTCTTGCTTTGCGTTTTTTTTTTTTTTTTTTGCTTCGTTTAGTTTTAAGTGTAAAGTTTTCTTTCTTTTTGCATTTGTTTTTATAAGTTTCTTAAATGTTTTTTTTTAATGTTTTTCTTCTTCTTCTTGTTGTTGTTGTTGTTGATGTTTTTTGCTTAACTCTTTGTTGTTTTTTTAAGATCTTTTATTGGGGTCCATAGCAACAGCGCGGCGCGATGTTCTTGCGCACAGCTACAGTCTTCGTCAACATCTTAAAAAAATAGAAAGGCTTAAAAAGAAATAATTTAACGCTTCACTTCGATGTCATCATAGTCACGAATTCTGCAAAGAGAAAAGGAGATAAATAGAATGTGATTAGTTGAGGTAAACAAAGTGTTAACAACTTTAATTCACAATTGATTCATTTTACATCAAGTTAATAAATATGCTTAAATATTTACAGCCAACATTTACCCTGAACTTGTACTGCGATTATCGCTACACAGAAATAGCTAATCATTACACTAAAAGACGCTACGTCTCGACAGATGCTGCAAATAGATGTGTCGTACGACGAAAGACACCTCATCATCCCCTCCTTCTCCCCCTCTCACCATAACAATCAAACCAAAAATCAACTAATCAATAAGACAAATAGCTCAGTCACAAGATGCGACGCTGGCTGACTGATGAAAAGCTGTTCGCGCGGACAAGAGCGAGAACAGAAATCAGGGGAAAATTTATTAAGTGCGCTGCCAGACACGCCAGAATTCAAAGAGCATATAGATGTGGGGAAAATAAGAGATATTGCAAATGAATTCGAATATCAAATACGCTATGGCAATGAAATAATAGAAACAAGGCAATGAAATAGGCTCTGCAAGTGTAATTCCAATTCAATTTATAGCTAAATCCAAAATCACATGATATGTTTCATTCCAAGCGTTTCAGTTACGCTCTAAGTTGTCTCGCTTAATTAGTGGATATCAGGAATAGGATAACAGGAATAGAATACGCACTAAGATTTAAATGCCTAATGAGAATAGAGTTGAAGACATGTTTCATATGCCAAGAAATCATCATCAAGTGTATAGAATCTCAGCCTATACTCTATTTCATTTACTGTGCTAAGTATATGTGCCAAAAATAGCAACTGCATCAGAGAAGACGGCACCGAGGAGAAAAGTGAGACAAAGAGCAGAGCAGACGGACGAGCTAAAGATGAAAAGTGATCCAAGTGGAATGGTACAGCAGCGAGCGGGGACATTGTTGTTTCGATTTGAACTGTCTGTTTTTCTTTTCCTGATAAAACCGGCAATCAGTATAAATTTGAATGTATAGCACCGCTTCATTAAGGTGGGGCATGGGGAGGGGGCAGGCAGGCAGGCACACAAATTGGCAAACGTTGTCAGCGAAACGTTGGCTGATGAAACGATTCCGGGGCTGGCTGTTCGTTCGTGTCCCCGATTTATCAGGTGTTTGCATGCAGCTCCTAAATATAGACAAGTGACTGCCTTCACAGAGCCAACACCCCCTCTCTCTGCCTCTACTCTTTACACAACACAACTGCATTTGCGACGTTGTGGCTATTGTTATGTTGTGACTCTCTATCTCCCTCTCTCTCTCTATCTTCTAGCTTGTGGTCGCGCGCATTTTTGACATATTTGTAGCATGTGAAAAACGTTTGGCCTCTCGACCACAACAAATACATAAGTCACAACATCACAACGGACCACACGTCACATGGCACCTGATTATTCAAAAGACGATGCTGTAATTCATCTACTCACGAGTTGAACAGATAATTGGGTTAGCCATTAGAGAGCTACATGTTTCTATTACATATATTTCCATTACAATAAATAGATAATCTGTTTAAAATTTCCCTCTTCTAGTTTCGTGATTCTCTCACGATCTAATTTAATTTGTTTCACTTCAATTGTATTCGCTTCCCTCTTTTACTTCTCTTCCTGCTCAGAATAATATCTGTTCCACTGCCAAACTGTTCTCAACTTTTCCACAAATTCTCTTTGACAATGCCAATTCATGTTATAGTTTGATAAGAAATAGTTCACTCTATTTTCTAGCGCTTAGCTCACAATCTATAAAACTGGATCATATAAATTCTAGTCTATACTACTTTTATATAACCCATTAAAATGCCCAAGATTCCGCGCCTTTTGGCTCGTTAAATATTAAACAGTTTTAAAAATAAAACGTTATTAGAGCCACAAACGCAACATTCGCAAAAAAACAAAGTCCAGAGGACACGCCTCGTACAACCTTTAAGACCTTTTCCTTTTTATTATCTTGCACAATATGCAAATGTTCTTTTGCCTGAACCCAACCCAAATCGAATCAGAAATTGACTTTTCGTGTTGGTCCTTGACATTTCGCACCCTTTTCTTTTTCTGTTTGCCAAGTGAATTTTCTTAATGGGTTTTTTCCCGAATTTCTTTTTTTTTTTTTTTTTTGGGCTTGGGCTTTTGTTTGTTCGGCAATTAAACTAAAATTAAAACTCTATTTTATAGTGCTATATAGAACGCGGAAGACTTTTGATTCCTCTATGATCGCTGGGGCCCCTCTTGGCTTTTGTGGCTCTGCTGTTTATCTTTCGTCGTTTTGTTTACATTCGCCAGAGCTAATTTCTTTCGTTTTGTTATTCATTTTTTTTTTTCTTTGGCATATTTTATTTTGCCGCGCGCTTCTGTGCTATTTTGCTGAATTTGTTTTTCTTTTGTATTTTGCTTAACATTTTATTTGATTTGCATTTCGGTTTTGTTTCTCCTATTTTCTGCTTTTCGCCTATTTTCTGACAACATTTTTATATTTGGCCATGGGCCAAAGTAAGTCTCATCTTTGTGTGTGCATGTACCCACCCGAGAGAAAAGTCGGGGTCCGCCGGCCCCATTGTTTGCCATATTGCCATATAATTTTCTGTTGCCGTACACCCACCGTCGTTACCAACAAAAGACAACAATAAAGACTTTCGTTAATTGGCAATAAGCAAATGGCAACAACTCGCATTTATTTATGTTATGCTCATTTTCCCATATAGTATATATAACACAGATATATACATATACATATATATTATATATGTAGATATATATATTTGTTCGGCTTCTTGTCGGTCAATGTTCAAATAGCTCGCCAAAATTGCCTGCTAGCTGTGCTCTATGCCTCTCTCGTTCACACACACACACTCTCTCTCTCTCTCTTTCTCCCGCTCGCTCTGCTTCCTATTCGAATTTCTTTTGTTGTTCGGATTATTGCACAATATTTATATTTGAATTTAATTGTTGTTGTCTCACTTAAGCATTAAACATTTTACTTTGCGTAGGCAGCGGAAAAGCCCAAAAACAAATTATCCCAGAGAATCGATGAAAAATGTATAAATGTGCTAATGTGACGACCAAGTGAAGTGTGATACCTAACAAATAGCTAATTGTGATGCATGCAAGAGTAGAAGAGAGATAGGAGCAACAGCTACAACTGGAGAAAGGAAATATAGTGAGAGTTCGAACGAGATATACAAAAAGAAGTAGAGAGTTAGAATGAGCTAGTGAGTAAAGAAAGAGAGAGAGAGAGGACAAGAGAAAGCACAGAACAGAGAGGAGAATTCTCAATCAAGACAATCTACAAGGATAAACTATTGATTGATTTCAGATCAAATAATTACCTAACTACAAAAAAAAAAAACTTGTATATCTGAAAATCTAACCAGCCTTCAAACATGAAAAAACATTGTCAATTCACTTTGCACAAAGCAACAGAAAAAAACAAGTAAGAAAGCTCTAGTCGAGACTGTTCGACTAGGAAATCCCCTGAACCTTTCGGAGAACTGATATTTCAATAATTCTTCGCGTATTTCTGACACACATACATAGACAAACATAAAAGCAAGGAGAGAAGAAGTGCAGAAGATCATTAAAGTTGTCTATGTGCATGCAGCAGTTCTCATTTGGTATTTTTATTTACGTAAAACGAAGCTAGACTGCCCACAGCAGCAGAGAGCGTCACTTGAAGCTCGACTGTAACGAGCTCTACCTGCCGTCAGGCTCAACAGGGAGAGGAACAGTGCTTGAGTAAAAGTGGCCCTATATAAAGGGCAGCAGCTGCAGCATTTCTTCAGTCGTCCAGGCCTGGTGGGGGTCAGCGCAACAAAGTGAAGTAGAGCGTGTGATCTGTCAGCTAAGCATTAAAGACGTAGAGGAATTACGTAGAGGAATTCTGGGGTCTGCCACACCTCTTTCTGCCTGTTACATATATTTCAACAAAACCATTATACCCTGATTTCCCATTTTCAATGGGTTCAGGGTATAAAAACAGCAATTACTTGTTTAGCACTTTTAGCACACATAAATCGATAAGTTTATGACAATTATGAGCCTATTTCAGATTAGATTTCAAATGAACTAAACAGAATTTACAGTCAATAAAAATTATTAACCAACTCAGACTATTGTAGATTATATAATGAAATTCGCGCATTTTGCAACACTTAAAACTGATTAATTTGCTTCCACAATCGATAATCAGTGCTGATAATTTGTGCTTTCCTTGACTTTTCATCAGGTTCTGCTTTTCTTTCGGGCTAGAACATAGGTGTAGTAGCACCTATTTATATATTGTTTCACTTGGTTATTTTTATGTTCGGTTCATAAATTATTTGTGATTAATCTATTTGATCCGCCAAAGATATTTTGCGCCAAACGATTTCTATTTGAACTTGAGGCTGAAAACGACTCTCGTATATACATATATATATATCTGTATATATATAGAGAGAGAGAGAGAGAGAGATCTCGCATTATTTCAGTATTTGTTGTTTTCCTAAGTACAATCAAAGCAGACGAGGCACAGCGCAGCTGCAGAAAGGGAGGTGGGGGGGGCTGTTAAAAATTGCGAGCGACGCAACATGAACAATATCTTAACACCTTGTTTCTATATTTTATATATTCCTGCCCATTGTATTCTTGTTGTATTTGTAGTTGTTTTTCTTCTTCGGACTTTTGCTCAATTGAAAATTCAATTTTCAAGCAATTAAAAATTAAATTTCGAAGAATACACAAAAAGCAAAACAAAAAAAACATGCATTGGTATACAATGTATATATGTGGGCTATGATTGACTAATTGTTGCTCTAGACTAAAGAATTTTGATTTGAAGCAAACTCTAAAGAATGTATAAAAGGAGTTTATATGGAACCAAGTCGAAAGATTGATCTAATATGTATATATAGTGGCATTATATTATATATATTATAAGTAGAAATGCAAATAAACAATAAATATTTCCAATAAACACAATTTCCAGTGAAATATTCAGTTGATTGATTATGTTTCTATAGAACAGAGATTCTTGAGAAGGGAAATAAATTTTAATCAGAGTAGAACTCATATATCCTATATATCAATTCGAGTGAATAAAGCTCGTAAGCAAAGTAGAAATCCTATATTAGAAATATGATAGAAATGCTTCAAAGCCAACACAATTACAGGGTATTTTTATGCTATGCTAGGCTAGTCGAGAAAGACTTTATAGCACGCACTAATGAATCAGTTTATAGCAAATCTGATGAGTAAAAAGTAACGAATGACAAAAACAACTGCCAATGTGTGACTCAAATATATATACTGTGTATGTGTGTGTTGTCTGTGTATTTATTGTGTGATTCAATCGGCAGCTATGCCACTGTTTTGGCAGCGCAAAACGCATAACCCCTGCCATAAGTCAATTGTCTAACAACAGCAAATGTTGTGCGAATATCCAATTAGTGGCCTGACATGACATGACAATTACAACAACAACACGACACGCGACAACAACACACGCAGCAGTAAGCCGCTTAACGTCGAATATATGTAGGTGTTTTGTTTTTTTTTAGCTCTACTCTGCCTCTGCTTTGACAGCATTTCGCTTACCTTCGTAATTGACCTGACCATCACCGTCGATATCAGCCTCACGGATCATCTCATCGACCTCCTCGTCTGTTAATTTCTCGCCCAAATTTGTCATCACGTGACGCAATTCGGCCGCTGAAATGAAGCCGTTGCCATCCTTATCGAACACTCTGAACGCTTCCCGAATCTCCTCTTCGCTATCGGTGTCCTTCATTTTGCGTGCCATCATGGTAAGGAATTCTGGGAAGTCAATTGTACCGTTGCCTGGCGATAAACAATACAAAAATCAAACATTTCAATTAGTTACAATAGAAATTTATATCTGCTCCTCCTCCTCCTCCACCTTAGTTTAATCTCAATGCGAACTAAAATCTGTTTAAAGTTCATTACTATTTCGATCAAATGTCTCATAAATCTTCTGTAATATTCTACTTCTACATTTATTCCACTCACAACTCATTCTCAACTCCATAAAAAAGTTTGCTTCATCAGGAAATTCCCTCAAGACCCTTTTTTTGCCTAGCAATTTATAAGGCAAACATAAATTTCTCTATTATGAAGTTTAGCAGCACTGACTGCCACACCCACACTCAACAATTTTGTGTACCTGACACGGCTATATAAACTCTGGCAAATCCCCTTTGGTTTGCACACAAACAGAAATCTTTTCATAGTCGCAATCAAGTAGATTTTCATATTTGACCAATGTGTCTGGTTTGGTTTGGCTGAAAGGATTTGCCTCTTATTTGTTTTCTTTCTGATGTGGCACACGTGGCGTATGCGCAACATTTGTGACACTGATAACTCTAGCGCGTTGGTCCGGCACTGGATAAGATAAGCCCTGCCAGAAGTAAAACTTTTTCAAATGAAGTGACCTCCACCACAGCCTAACCAGAATGCCAGCCGTTAAGACTAATTGAAAAAGTTTCACTTCACATTCTCTATTTAAAGTTTTGTGTTGTTTTGCTTCCCACTCCCTGCCCTACTCTTTACGTTTTTATGTCTCTCCATTGGCCAAAAAATGTGAAACTTTTCCTTGTGCTTAACCAGCAAAACTTTTGTGTCGAACTCTTGGGACCTTAATTGTTATTGACTCGACAAACGACAAAAGGGGCGTGGCCCGGGTCAAGCTAATGCCTGCTCTTTTAATGGAGCATTCACATTAATATTTACACAAAATGTTACGATTAGACAACTGTCTCGAGGGGCCCAGGGCCAAAGTTGAAGAACTTTGAGCCGGAAACTTTCTCAAAATCACTTTTCTTTATGATTTCTTTTGGCCACATGTGCGAAAGTTTTGAGTGTAGAATTTAACTAACTCAAAATGTGAATCTACCATAAATTGTTTATATAGGTGTAATATTAGTAATATCTATTAGCAAGCATAAAAGAAGTTCTGCCAATATTCGCGAAACTATTCAATTTCTCTTTGGGTTCTATTCTTAAATGTAATACTTGATATACTTAGTATTTATTAAAGTTAAATATATTATACTCAATATTATTATTTTATTTTATTTTATTTATTTGTTTATGATATAGATATATTATTTAATTGCTCTACAATAGATATATTTATCATTTTGACTTTTTAACAATTCATTAATGTTGTTAAACGTTGTTATTTAATGATTCAGTATTATCAACAGTCAGTCAGTCAGATATTCCACTCGCCTCTACCTGTAGTAGTAACCCCACACCAATCACTCATTACAATCAATGCTACCCACATCGTTTAGCAAACATTCCTCAACTCATACCAAATGTAAAATTAATGTTTAGCTATCGTATTTAATAGCCCCACACTAACGCAGGCAATTATTTCAAGTTCAGATACAAATACAAATCAACAATACACAAGTGTTACCTTCCGAGACTACCGAACACAGCCGAAAAAACAACTACATTAAAGCTAAGCGCGAGCGCGAACAGCAAAATAAATAATGAAATGAAATCTTTAAAAAAAAAAATCCAGTAATTAAAATCGAAAAAAATAAAACAAAACAGGCAGAAATGTGCTTTCAATTAAAGAACACACAAGTATTATTATGATTATTGAATGGAACATTTAGAAATAATAAGCAAGGCGCACGAATATCAGCTAAAGCACATATAGCGGCAAATCAAGAGGCGCCAAAAGAAAATTAGGCGAAAAAAAAAAAAAAAAAAATACAGTAAAACTGTTGCAGTGAACGACTGCTAGATGCTCGTCCAAGAAAAAGAAAGAGAGAAACTTATGTTTAACTGAGGAAGTAATAGTATAATAATAGCTGTAAAATATAGTATACTCTAAATGAATTATACATCTATGTCTGGCTCCATCCAGCTTTTTCCCCACAGCATCCATTGCACCTACATATATACCCTTCTCCCTCAATGTTGACGAGTATAAAAACAAATATTATATGGAAATTTCTATTTTGAAACATTTCGCTTTTGACGCGAACTATGTCGCTGATTTTGGCTAAGGATTTCCCCAACAAGACGAGGCGAGCTAAATACAAATTTGTGGCCATTTTTGTGTTTAGGCCAGATATAGCTTATGATATATGTATATGTATATATTGTACATGTCTATATGGCTGATCGACTTTTAGACGCGCCTTAGACAGAAACACTTTTTGACAAGGCTCATATGATGCTGTTGATGATGTTCATAATGATGATGACGAGCCTCTTTGCCAATTCGTGTTGCCAATGTCTGGTTGCTTGCTGGGTTTTTGGTTTCCATTACCTCTATACAGAGACGAGTCACACTTCCTCTATAATAATATGCACACACATACATACTTATGTATATATGTATATCTTTGTATAAGTCACAGACTCTATGCCCGCCCGCTCTGTCGTTTCGCAACGCTGCGCAAAAATTTTTTCTTGCAGACAATTTAAAATTTTAATAAGATTTTTTTTTGTTTTTCAACGCTAAATTTAGTTGGACAGCGGCACAGAGGGGTATACGAACTCTTTATAAATAACACATTGGGATTCCTTATATCTATATATACATACGTATGAATATCGTTCTCTGCTTGATTTTCATTTTATATGCCATTTGCATAGAGCTGGACAATTGCAAAGACTTCCAAAGACAACAAATTTTTAGCGGAACTGTGGGGAGTCTCTATCTCTCTCTCTCTCGCTCTAATGGCGTCGTTTGTATGCAGGCTGCAGTTTTTTTTTGTACGTCGCCAACAAAATTTTAAGTAATGAATGTTTAATGTTTCCGTCTGTTATTCACAGACTACAAAAATTACACACACGAACACGTAGACAGGTGTGCGTGTGTGTGCATATATATACATACATATATATGTATATATATTTTATATAATTTGATGCACGAAATGCCAGATCGTAAAACGGGCGAGATAATCGCCATGAAAGCCACAGTAACTATATAGGAAAAACAGCCATGTGAATAATACAAAACTGAATGAGTGCTAAACAAATATAAATGACTAAACTAAACAGTCTATATAGTAGATATGTATAGGAATATTTTCTATATATACATAACATTTAAACAAATTACCATAATTAAGTTGTTTTTTTAATGACTGTCAGACAGTGTGACCAGGCCAAATATATATGAATTTTTATCTTTTTCCCAAATGCACTGAGGCAACAGAAATTATATTTTTTTTTAAACGATTAAAAGAAAAACAAACATTAAAATTGTAGAACTGCTTTTACTATTATAGAAAAGCAAATAAGTTGAAAAGTCGTAAATAAATAAAAAAGTAACCATAAAAAAAAAGACTGAAAAATTTCCTACAATTCGACTAAATTTCATAACAAATGGAATTCCAGCATTCCAATAAATATTTATATTTTCGACCTATATTGACCAAATGTTTACTATAAAAAATACATCGAATGCATAATATTTATTTATTACCCTTCACGCTTGAATACATACAAAAATATACATCAATCACACGCCACACATACGCACACATACATATGCGTACTACTCCAACGCTCGTAACTTCGTTTTAAACTGCGAAACAGAAGCTCAACACGCTCGTTCCCACTCTCACACACACAGACATACATTTATAGTTGTATCCACTCCCTCTCTCTTTCTTATTTGCCCTGAGCCAAGCAACAATCTATATTTAGCTCTGAACGATAAGCATCAGTCAGTCAGTCAGTCAATCTGTCATTCACTTGCTCTCACCCACACTCGCCGCCTATCCACGCGCTCCTTGTGCCTGTTGTCCTCTTTTCTGCTATCCGATTGGCGCATGCGCTGCTCAGCAGCGCCTTTTATGCAGACTTTGCCCTGGATTTTTCATCACATGCGCATTCTGCATTTGCAAGAAGAAGCAGAGAGCAGAACAAGAACAGAACAAGAGCAATTGTAGTTGTAACTTACGACGCCAGCAGCACAGCCGCTGCAGACAAGAGCAGAGAGTGAGAGAGAGAGCAGCCTCTGCTGCCGTCAAATGTGGGTAACTTCACTTCGGCTAACATTTCTTTCGCTTTGCACTTTCGCACGACAGCAGCGTAACGCAGGCAGAGTAGCTGTAAAGAGCAAGGGCGCTGCACAGAGTCTTGGGAAGAGCAGAGAGTGCTGACTGCCTTCGTTACTTTCGTTGCTGCTGCTGCTGCCGAAGTGGGTAACTTTAATTCTGCTCTGGAATTTCTATCGCCTTGCACTTTGGCATGGCAGAGCAGCAGTAGCGAGCAAATCCACTGAGACTGAGAGAGAGATAGAGAGAGCTATAGTAATTGTTGTTGTTGCTGCTGTTTCATCTGCCAGCGGATGTGGGTGACTTGATTTCGGTTTCTTGCATTTTATCTCCTTGCATTTTTTACTCGTTACGCTTTGCACTTATCGCGCTGCCTCTCTATTTATCCGTGTGTGTGTGAGTGTGTTTGTATGAGTTTTCTGTTGCTTGCTTGGGTGGGGCCTGTTTTATTTTTAAGCTAATTGTCGAGCTTTGAGCATATTATGCAAAAGCCAAATGCGCGCACAGACGCGGGCGCCGACACACACACACACAAACACTTGCATTTGTGCATGCATAAAAAAGTGATTTATAATTTGTGAAAATTTATATAGCCCGCAAGAGCAAAAACAAATTATTCTCGACACATTTCACAATTGCTAAAAATACATATAAAAAGCCACACGAGCAAGCGCTACCTACACCCCCCTCACTCTCACTAACACACACACACACTCACTCCTTCCCTCTCACACTTGTTGGAAATGTGCAGTTGTTGAACAAGTTTTCATGCAAAAGGTGAAAAACCTCAACGGGCGACACATTTGGCGGCGTCTATCGCTCAATTTCTTTCAAAAAGAAACAAAATTGAAATATTTATTTTCATTTGGTTTTTTTCATTTAGTTTTCCCAAATTTTCTGTAGATTCTTTGTGCTCCCAGTCAGGAATCCTGTGTGTGCATTTTTGACAGCAATTACAACAACAACAACAATAAGAAGAATATGAACATTAGCCAGGCCAAACAACAGGTCAAATATTTTGTAATCTATTTTTAATGGCTATGACGTGTTTTTGTTGCATATTTTTAGCCAATCGCAAAAAGAACGAAAACCTAAGAAAAACACAAAGAATTTCGTTGTCCGTCTTGCTGCTGTCTCGAGATCTATTCACAATTCTGTTGTCTGTTGATCTCGTTCAAGAATAGATCCATAGTTGGGTATATAATTAGCTTGAGAGAGCCAAAATATAAAGGGTTCAAAGCAATTAGCACATTAAGTTAGAATACACAAGTCTCAAGTGGAACTAGTTCAAGAATTTAGGCAATCGAAAATTGATTTACCAATTGAATTTTTGCGAAATCCAAATACGCCAAGTTCTCAACAATATTACTAAATATTATACATAGTTTACCGAATAGGACACACAAAGAGAAATTGAAAAGCATTTAAAGTATTTGCGGGAGTGCCTAAACTGTAATTATATAGAAATTCTGTTCTGCAATAACCTAAATCTTTCGTTTCTTCCTATCGAATCTGATTAATACAATGATAAACATTTTCTACTCACCATCGGCATCGACCTCGTTTATCATATCCTGGAGCTCAGCCTCTGTGGGGTTCTGTCCCAAGGATCGCATAACTGTGCCCAACTCCTTTGTTGTGATGGTGCCATCGCCGTCTTTGTCGAATAGCGAGAACGCCTCTTTGAACTCAGCGATTTGTTCCTCTGTCAGCTGATCGGCCTGCAAAGAGATAATTCAAAATATTTTCTCAGTTTCACTTTTCCATTTCGTTTTCTTTTTCGGTTTTCAAATACCATAATTTAGCTTTCGATTGAACAGATTTTCCTTTTTCAATGTATATTTTATAATTAATTGCTGTCAAGTTTATGAAGTGTTTATGAATGATGACACAGTCGTCGACTACTTGATGTTATTTCAATGCCAACATATAGGCAAACAACAATATTCCATATATATTTTACATACATATATATAGCGTACTCATACATATACATCGTATATAGGTAAGTTGGCTACTATTTCTGGGTTATGCATAGATAGAGCTATTTCATATGAACATACAACTTTCCCCAAATTCAGATGAATTATGAAACGCTCCACAATAAATTCTCCCCAAGTTTTCCAAGTAATTTTTCATTTAGGCCTAAATGTTGTACGCAAGTTTTTATGTTTTTCACTATTTGTAAAAATAAATACAAAGATTGTTTACTTTTTTCTTGCATTTTCTAATAATACCTAACATTTGGAATGCATGTTTTGAACTGAACTAATATTTCTATTAACAGAAAGAAATTTAGACTTCGAGTTGAATGTTTTACTAAATAGTTGGAATAGTTTTTTCATATATTGTTGTATTGTACCATGAAAAAGTAATAGGAAAAACAACTTCATTCAAAACTCTATCATATAAATCCAATACAAACATTTTAGAGTTTCTCTCAGTGATTTCCAATTTGATAGCAAACATATTCAACCTACATATTCAAACACTTCCGTAGGTAGCTATCTAACTATCTTTTATTTAGGCCAAGTGCGTCAGCAGTGCGTCGATCAGTCGTCAATCATAGATTTATATACTTTTCTTATGGGCAGCTATATACAGTTCGACAGTGTGCATGACAATTGTATCTATAAGAAAAGCTATTTGTAATTATAATACAATGCGCGTTTCCACCCTTCAGCGAAACCATAAAAAGAAACAAAAGAGAACAATAAAAATGTTAGAGGCAAATATGTCGAAACATTCAGTCAAGAGATACGTCAAAGAAAAAGTGGGCTTTGAATAATTTCACATATTGTTTGCACTCAACAAAAAGGCGCCAGACATACAAATGTATATAAACATATACATATACATATATGTATAGAGATACAGTTGTTCTCATATCACAGCAATGGTATCTAGAAGGAAAAAAAAAAGGTGTTGGGTTCCGCTGACGTCAATTTACTTTTATTTTTTAAGGGGTCTAAAGTTTTTCGTATTTATATATGCGTAACTGAAGCTTTGTGCGCTTACTCAAGGTTCTCTGTTGGGGTATATTATGTTAAAGTAGAGCCCTTGGTTTTAGCATTTCCCTGACTTTATAAACCAAAGCTCGTTGTCAATTGAGGCGTTTCCGAGACTAATTTGTTTTGACAGACATCAATTCAAATAATATAATATATAACATATAGCAAGGCGATAAGGTCGGCGCCCCAATATTTATATATATAAATATAATAGAGCTACGACGCGCATATCAATAATATTTATGATTACTTTTATTGCCTACGTCAGCAACAAATTGTTTCAAAATAATTTTTATATTTATTTTTATTCTATTCTCATCATATTTTTGGCATTGATTGATTTCGGAAACTAATGCTCGTAATGCTCATAATGGTCGTAACTACCCTTATTAGACAAAATACAAAAACGTAATACTTTGTTGGCTCTATTAGATCATTCGCTATTCATAATAGTGTGAGATCATATATAAGGTAATCGATGCGATAATCCAAAGAAAATGTAAACAAATCCAGTTACAAAACATACTCAGTGTTAAAATCCATAAAAATATATCTGAAATTGTTGGATTTATATTGAAAAATACCAAGAAAATTATATAATAAATAATAATTACAACTTTCTATATTATATTTGAATAAATACAAATACTATATTCATCACAAATAAATTATATATATTTTATAATAATTCATAATTTTTATAGAAATTATCAAAGGCAATTTTAAAAATCTATCATTCATTGCCTTTTTCGTATATTTTTTTTTTTTTTTTCATTTTTGTATCTATACATATATAGAATTTTAATTTCTATGAGCTCACTGCTAATTGCCCATTGTGACTCAATCAAAATGCAATTCTAGATGAAAACAATTTGAGAGTTCACTGCAGAGCAATTTAATGTAGATTAAATCATTCTCAGATTTCAGATAAGACTTTATATATATATATATATGTATACAAACAAAAAAAGCACCACGACTATATTATTACTATTCCCCGTAGAATTCCAAGTGCAAAGTTTTCATAACTTAGCTTAGGTTCACACTATCAATAAACCCAATATGTACTTATCTAATCAATTAACCGAAACATAAAGAAAATCTACCTAATAAGTAGGCACACTTCTAACTCAAGGCGTACGAGTAGTTCGAGTGTTATATAAGCAATTTGCCAAAATGTATATAAATGACAATATATATTTGTACGTATTTATCTGTACTACAGGTACAGCTATATATGGACAACTTCCTCGGAGCTTAGCCCAAGAGCTAGGGATTGGTTCTTTATCTAATCGTTGTCGATTACAATTTAAGAGCGCCAGGTGTATATAAGAATATATTATCTTGAATAATCAGAAATTAAAATTCTTTAAACTGATTGATAAGCTTGTTTTCTCAAATTTTTACTGCAGAGCAATTGGTTAAGGTTTCAAGGAAACAACATTCTTAATATAAATAAATATAATTATACATTATATATAAATTTAAATTTAATATACCAATTATTTTATTATTTTTCAATTGCCATCGTACCACTGTACCTAAATAGGTGTAGCGTGGGGCGTCAATTGAATTTGGGGTTATCGCTGTACCAGATAAAACATTTTTTTTTCTACTTTATCTTCACATATAGATTTTATATTTGCTTGCTCGGTAGTAAGTGTTGTTATTGTTTTTGATTATGTCATAAAAATGTGAGTCAAAGCGCCAAAGCCAGATCAAAGCTCAGCATGTTGCCTTATAAACAACAATATGGCAACGCCACCCACGCGTGCAGCGTAACCAGATCGCGGGCGCTGCCTAATTGTCAGGCCTTCAATTGCGCGTCCAGCTGACGCCCTCCTATCGGCACCTGGTCATGAATGTGTATAGGTGTGTGCATGTGTGGGTGCACGTGTGTGTGTGTGTGTAGGTGTGTTTGTACTTGCTTTGCAGGCATTGCACATGTGATACAAATGAAGCATAAACAATACTTTTAATAGCTTTCTTTAACTGTAGCTGCCTCGCTCACACGTTTTTCGTCGAACTGTTTATTTCGCTCGCTTGCATTTGGCTGGGCCGAAAACCGGCAAATAGCGGTTTTTATTAATGAGTTTTAACAACAATTTTTGTTTCTCTACTTCTTTTAAGGCGAATCGACAAGTCGAAAAGAGAGTTGCCGGTTAGCCGGTGCGAACCGGTTAACATTGGCATTAAGGTGTATATACATACATACATACAGTCATACTCATGTATGTATGTGCCTATGCATAGTCATATTAATATGTATGTGTGTTTGTATGCATCATGTATGTATGTATGTATTTTCAGCGAAAAGAATTGTTGTGCTAATGTGTTGTCAATGTTTTTTTGTTAGCGCTTTCGATGAAATCAGCCAAGTGAGTCAGAAACATAAAAGAAAAGAACAGAAAACAACGAAAGCAACCGACATTTATCTCAGCTTGATCCATGTTTTATAAAAGTGGAAACGAGGGTGCTGAGGATATAAAAGCACAACAACAAACAGCTGAAATCAAACCCTCCGAATGAATCACATTTAATGCAAAACAAAATATTGAGCACGTAAAACGATTTGTTTTAATTAAAAGCTGTTTGCATTGTAAAACAAAAAGAAAAGAAACGCTAATTAAATTAGACGAGAAGCAGCTATGGGTGGGTGGTTGACTGCGTGTGTATTTTCTTATCAGAAAGCAAACGCAGCAAGCGCTAAAACCAAATAAAATAAAAAAAAAAAAAAAAAAATAGCAGCAGTACAAAAAATTGGATTATGTGCGGTTATTATGGGAACGTCGCCACGTTTGGCGTCTGCGGCGAAAAAAAAATAGAAGAAAATATATTTTTTCTGTTCTCCCTTCATTATGCTGCACGCTGCACAAGTTAGCCCGTTACAATGAAATTCTTGTGCGAATGGCAAAGTAGAACAAGCAGCAACAGCAACAACAGCAACATGGCCATACAGCAGCAGCAACAGAAGCCAAAGCAGAAAGCGAAACAGCAAAATAACCGCAATGCGGCAAATGAAACGGTTATGGAAGAAAACAACAAAACGTAAGCGCCGCAACCGACCGACCAACAACGAGAGTCAGAGTGTGAGTGAGCGAGAGCGAGAGCCACTGCGAAAACGCAAAAGAAAGCGCACGCAGATAAAAGTGCGCGGCCCGAGAGCCAAAAGCGACGCAGTGTGAAATACGATTGATAACAAATATGCAGAGCGAGCGAGAGTAACGAAACGAATCGACACGAAGCGAAACGCAACGCAACCAGACGCAAAACTGTGTGAAACGGTTATTGCTGAGCGAGAGAGTGTGTGAGAGCGAACTAGCTTTGCTGCTGCGCGCACATGAAACGGTTAAGTTGAGCGAGCCAACGAAACGCGACAAAGCAACGACCAGTAAGAATTCCAAAAGCCCAAGAATTTTCGCTGTTGCCTTTCCTATTTTTGCTTATATGTTTCTTTTTTTCTTCTACACGTCAATCGTGCCTAACCTCAATTTTCGCGGTAAATAAAGCGAAACGAAATACAATAAGAAACAAGTAAAGGAAAAAAGCCGGTGGCGCTGCTGCTGGAAACGTTCCTACAGCTACTCTTGTTTTTGTTGCTGCTGTTGATCAATGCTCTCTTTAACGCTCTCACAAATACATTTACAATATTTGAGTAGTGCAAATAAATGCTGATAAAGTGCCGATTGGCAACACACTTTTATTTGTGTGCTTCTGCTGATGCACAAGGCAATGCACACTTTTATTTATATGTATTTGTATATTTATGTGTGTGTGTGTATATGTGATACAGCTGGAAGCGGAGCCGCTGCGACGCCTTGTCAATGGCGCAAGGGGCGCGCCGCAAAACGTTGCTGATAACGAGTTTTTTTTTCACTGCGCTGCTTTACTTTACTTTTTTTTATGCCTGCCTTTAAGTTTGATTAATATGGGGTGGGGTGGGGCGTTTTTGAGTAAGCAAAACTTGTTTTTTCAGTTGCACCCTTTGGATAATAGTGTAATAATAGCTAGGGTGGACCTTCATTTGCGTGTTAATGATTAGCCTTCAATATTTCTCATGCAGTTGCTAAATTATAGAGAGGTACGCAAAATTTCCCTATTATCCCCACGAACTAATAAAAATAAATACATATAAAAAATGATTTATCGATATTTTCTTTGAAATGTGCTATAAACATTAATCCGATGGACTTTTAGTCGAAATTAATTGAATACAAAAATGAGAAACAATTAGAACTAAGCAATTAAAATCTGATTAAATAATAAATAATTGACATTATTCTCTACTTGATTATTATGTTAATAATGGAAAATTCTGTTCATATATTTTTATCTCAGTAAAAATGTAAACACAAACCGAAATAAATATTTATCTTTTTTTGTAAACATATATTTAATTTTATAATAAAAATTATATACATATTTCTTTACTTGCAAAAATTTATGTTTGTTTTGTGAACATTTTTAAACATTTTTTATAAGAGTAAAAAATAATACACATATTTTTTAATTTGCAAATATTTGTGTTTGCTGTAAACATAAACAAATTCAGCCGTTTATGCAAAATTGAGTTATAGCGAATGTTTACCTAGTTTATTTAGATAATTTGAACAAGTTCAACTTAATATAAAAAAAAAAACTGCTATCTAAAATGATAAAGAAAACTATATTCTCTGCTGACGCTACACAAAGGTGAGTCATTAAAAAACTAACCCTTAGTACTTAAAATATACCAAAATTTACTTTTTTGGGTAGTCGAAAAACCAGTTTACAGCATTTTAGCCAAGAGGGGTGCAATTCGGCACGGCAGCTGCTGCAGGGCTAAGGATCAAATGTAATCCAATTGGACTGGCAAGTAATTCGCGCTGACACACACACACATATGTGCATGCATACATACATGCACACAGAGGAAAACGAGAACACATGTTAAATTTTAACCTTTGTGTCTTTGAGATTTCGGCAAATTGTTGAAATTTCATTGGAAACATTTGTGTAAACAATGCGAAAGAGAGAAAGGTGGTGATTTGAAGAGAAAGAGCAGATAGCGGGAGTATATAGAATTTTTTAACTTACCATTTTTGTTGGGTTTTTTTTGTTGTGTTTGGAAAGAAATGTAGCTAAAGGTTAATCCGCTGCTGCTGCTGCTGGCGGCGACGACGACTTTTTTACTGTTGTTGGTATGTGTGAGTGGAATTTACGTGGACGACGCGCGTTCAACGTTTAACTTGTAAATTGATTTGCGTTTTAAGCAAATTTACTTTTAATAACACACTGTAAAAGATCGAGAAGAAGAAGATGTTGAGAATAGTGCACATGAAACGGAGCAACAACAGTAGCAAAAAAATTCACACACACACGCACGCACACCCGAAGAACTAAAGCAGCGTCGTTGCCGGCGGCGAACACAAATGAAATGAAGGAAAATCAAGGAATGATGTGAGGCAAAAAAAGAGGCGACAAAAATGTTAACTTTGACGTCGACGCTGGCAGCGACGCTGCTTATATTCTTCTCTTTTTATTTTATTTTTTTTATTCTTTCGCCGTGGCAAATTTCTTGTTGCTATTTGTTGCTCTGCCGAAATTTTGTACAATTTTTTTTTTTCATTGCGTATTTTTTTTTTTGGTTTTCTATTGTGCGATATAATTGGCGAAACACACGCGCGCACACTCGTTGGTAATACATATGTATGCAAATTGCTCGATTTCGGTTTATACAAATATTTATATTTGTTTAATACATTTGGATTTTCGTTAATTTTGTGTGGGCTTGTTGCTTTGTACGATTTTTTGGCCTGACTGGAAGTCCCCTTTGCAACTTTTTAGGCTTTTGTATATTTTATAATTTACATTTTTTCTTTTGATAATTTTGCAATTGTTGGTAACTCACGATCTTAATCAGAACTTGCGTCCGTAACGGTTGACAACTCAATTGTAACTGTACCGTTTAAAAACCGTTAACGTACTACAATAAATTCGTGGTGTTCAGCTGTTGTTCGGCTGCAAAGATTATGTTAAATGATGGCTGTTAGCTGCTCAAATGAGCTGCATTCGCTCACGACGGTGCTCAAGTGAGCTGCTAGCCCCGCTGTTGTGCTCAATGGCGCTGTTAACTAACATAAGTGCTGTTAACTTACGCTCGCATTGCTGCAAAGCAGTAGTTGAGCGAAACGGTTTGTGGAGCGAAACGGTTCAGCTGCGCTCTCCATTGCGTTTTATAGTTTTCGTTGCGTTTGCTGCTTTGCGTAAACGCAATAAAAAAAAAACACAAAAAACAAAAAAGGGGAAATGCGAAAATAAATTTTGTGGACGATTTTTGCAAACAGTCGCGCCGGCGCCTTTGTGGAAAAAAATTAAGTCCATTCCAATTGGAGTTGTTTATTTATTTATTTATTTTATTTTTTTGATAAGAGTATTAATTGTTGATAACATAGGATCAGCGAGAAAATCTCATTTAAGCTTCATACACATCTGATCTTTTCTCTACACACACGAACACAAATACCTTATGTGCACCTGTATGTACATATATATGTATGTAAATAATGCCAGTTTTTGATCTTGGATTTATGCAAAGCTGTATCTACATACATATGTATGTACATACATTCATTCAAACATATGTACATAATAAGTATAAGCATGTAAGCTCTTATGTTATGCCATACATATATATGTACATACATATGTACATGCAAGTATTAGTTTTTTGCATCGGTTCGATTTTTGGGCTCTTCTTTTGGTCAATTTCTACCCCTCGTTTTTTCACTCTCCTTGCTTTTTTTTGCCGCAGCAAATTGTCGCAATGTGTTTTTTCTTTCTTTTGGCGCAGTTGTCGTCCAACTCAACGCATGCCAACAAGTTAAGTATGTTAACCTCTGTAAATTAGACAAGGAGGAGGTAGAAAGAGGGAGACAGCATGCGGGAAAGGGCACAGAAATGAAGTAACAATGCAGCAACTACGACGGCGATGGCGACTGCGACGCTGACGTCGTCATTGGCGATGGCGACGGCGACGACAGCAATGCGCCATTTTTCGCCATGAAATTCGGTTAGGGACGTCTTTCGTTCTACGTCCGTCAGTCAGCGCATACATTTGTATGTGTGTGTGAGTTGGGTAAACATTTTGCAAGCCAGCGAAGCCCCACAAGCCGCAGCCAGAGCCCAAGCCCAAAGCCAAAAACCATTTTCTCTGCCTCCTTTCGGCGACTTGTCAAAGCTTTCGTCGCAATGCGTTCAAACTTGCTAAAAATTCATTTGTTTGTCTCTTCATTTACAGTTATTCCTTTTTATGGAGGTTAAGCATAAATCCGTTATAATTTCAAAAGCTCAAAGAGCTTTGGCTTTTAAACTTGGTTGAGATGCTGTTACATCTATGTACATATTTGAATAGTATTTTTTAGTATTAAATAAATGGAATTTTATAGTCTTCTGGAGAGTGCCGAGGATATTTAGTTAAACGCATAAAAACTAATGATTTAATGATTAAATTTATCTATTTTCTTAGCTTACTATATCATAACTCTGAGAGGCTATAAATTTCTTGTTCCAAGTATGCAACTTCTTAAGCCATTAAATTGCACCCTAGGGCATTAAACATTAACATTTTACTTCCATCTCCTTCTTTTTTTTTGTGTTCTTTTATTTGTTATGTAAGTAAAATAAAAGCTAATTACGAGGGCACATCTAGCCATAAAACAGTCAGAATATTCTCTGTGTGAGCTCGCTAATTGTCAGCGAAATAAACGTTTGCAATTACGCTGGCTATATGATGTTGTTTTAATAGACCCACTAAAAGGTGATTTCCACAGTGCGTTTCGGGGCCTTCAATAAGTACCACTAGAGGCTGACAAAAAGGGGCCATTAAACCCATTTTTATGGAAAGTTAAGCGTTTAATATAACGCTTTTTATACGCCTAGAATGAAAAGTTAGCGAAATGAGGAACAGAGAATTTTACAGAGGTATTTAATAAATGTAAAATGTATTTAAATTTGTTAAATAAATAAAAAAAGTATACTACAAAATTCGATATATATTAAAAAAGTTCCAGACTTCTATTAAATCGTAGACTTTTATTTACTAATAGATATTTCTTGCCATCTGTATTTTTTGTGGATTTTTATTAGTGCCAAATTTCTTACCTTTATAGATTTCATAGAAACGAAAATGAAAGAACAGAATTTATATATTTACGGTTTTTCCTCTGATATTTTATCTCAAAATACCATTGAGACTTGTTTATTATTATGATGTTAGAAAAGTGAAAAACTATCTATACCTTGTAAGATGTTTCAAACCTAATCCTATTACATTCACAATGATGAGCCCCCATCTGATCAGTTTACTTCTTCTTGCTTTTTCTGGCCTTTCGGGCTCTCTTTGCTTGATCCTTTCGCCATTTCTGCCAATATCTTTGGATCTTGCGAGCCGCCCGATTCATCATGTACAGCAAAATGCGCTGTTGTTGCTTGCGCTGCTCCTCCTTTTCGTATTTGATCACAATATTCTTATAGACAGCCTCTTCCTTTCGATACAGCACCATGAATTCGTCCAATTCTTTTTTGGCCACCTTAAACATATCTTCCAGTTCGAGATTTTCGCGCAATTTCTCAGTCACACTTGAATCATATTTATGAAGAATATTCTCAAGCTGGATCAGCAATTTGCTTCTATAAGTGGGAATGAGAGTTACGAAAGAAAGATAGATATTTAAGTGTATGTATATAAAAGATTCTTAAAATGTGAATGCTTATAGGGATTTTTTGTCTAAGGTTCTCCATTTCTTTACTTACTTTTCACCGCGTATTTCCTTTTCCTTAGCCGCATTATTTTTGACTAACAATTCGAATTTGGCCTTTGCCTGCTCCAGCTCCTCCTCCAATTCCTTTTGCCTAATCAGGCTCTGTTTGTGATTCTCACGCAAAATGCGACCGCGTTTTTCACTGTAAACCATAAGAAAAGAGTGTGAGAAAGAGAGAGCAAACCGAAGATGAGGCAATAGGCCTCATACGACTCACATTTCGTTTTGGATGCGCACATTGTTCTTCCACTTACGATTGGCCAGATCGCTCTCATGTTTCTCCAATATTACGAATTGGACGCCCTGCTTCCAGCGTAGAGCCGCATACTTTGACTTGAGTTTCTTCCTGATGCTCTCGTTGCGTGCCTTGGTCTCTTCGCGCTCCTGGTACATGACATACAATTGCCGTTCCATATTTATCTCGGCCTTCGATGTGCGCTCGAGATGACGGCGAGCGACAGACAGAATCGTTTCGAAGGCAAACAATAATGTCTTATCGTAGGACGATAGATTGTTTAGATAGCGTGGAAATAGTTCATTCATTTTGAAATTTCGATGGAAATAGTCGATTATCCGAAGTACTTCGATATTGAACATCTGTGAATCGATCGCATCCAATTTCTTTACGGCCTTCAAGTGCTCAATTGCCGGCTGATAGAGCGTGCCCTGCAATTGTCGCTCCACATGATCGAGATCGGCGACCATCCGTGGCAAGATAAGCGATATTTTGATCCGGCCAAGTGAATCCTCCAGGATACGTAGAACATTCTCCACTTGTACGTCACGTATACGGGCGAAATCTGCAATGAATTCATATCGATTTTAGAGCACCAGATATTTTGATTGAACTCCATCTTTATAAACTTACCTTCCGCCTCAGCTGGATCAAGGTGCTGCATCCTTCTAAATAAGATCTAAGATGTTCATATATATATGTATGTATTCGTCTTTCTATTTGTATATTAATCTATATTTGTGTATACATATATTCTATATTGTGTATGTTTGTGTTTCTTTTTGAGTACTGAACTAAATTTCTTGGATATGGTAGTTGGGAAAACAACTTTGTTACCTAGCTAGCTTGATGGATGTTGCTAGGTAACAGTAAATATTACGTTATAGTTTGTTGTTTGCCTTCGAGAGAAATCTATTGAAATTAACGGAAAATATATTTAAATATTAAGAGAGACAGGGAGAGAATCCGAGAGAGAGAGAGAGAGAGAGAGAGAGAATGAAGCTAAGAAACACTTTTTATATTGGCATACTTCTTATATATGTAGATATTGGACTTTTTTAGACAAAAAGTCATACCGCCTGATAATTGAAAGTTTTGAGAAAACTCCCACACATAATTTCTTTAAACGATTTCCACTTTCTTTATGCCACAAACATACAAACACTTTGAGTATTATACCCCATGTCGGCTTATTCAAACATAGGGTATAAAATCGCAGTTTTTGAGCTAAATATAGCATTGCGTATGCCGCCTTTGGGCGTGGGTGTGGCCCACTCGCGTAGGCGTTTTCGTTGCGCTATGCAAAATTGTGCAAGGGGCGTGGCATGGGAAGGGCAGCAACGAGGAGTATGCGTGTGAGTGTGTGTGTGTGAGTGTGTGTTTGGCAGTTGGCTTCAGTTGTGTTTGGGACCTTGGCTCTAGCTGCCTGCCTGCAAAAAAGTTATTGCAGAGGGATCACGCAGTGTGAGAGAGAGAGAGAGAGAGAGAGAGAGGGGAGGGGGCGCCAGAGGTTGACTGTTTGTCTAGGGTGCTGGGGACGTGTGGAGTAGTTGAGGAGGTTGGCGTGTGTCGCATTATGTCAACTGGCGTGGCATGAATGATAGCTGCGACAGGCAGCAACAACGCATCAACTACAACTGCAAAGCGTTGCGAAGGGGCATTTCCGTTTGCCTGAATGTTTGTTTGCCAGGCGAACAGGCCTTTCAAGAAATGGAAATGGAAAATGGAATCGAGGTACCAGCACCATGAGCAGCAGCAGCAGCAATAGCAGGAGGAGAGTGTGTCCTGACAAAAGGCAAAGCGTAAACTTTCGTACAAAGCGCTGTCAACAAACAAAATTACTAGAAAAGAGGTGTACGGAATCATAGGCCTCAGGTGCGAAAAGTTTTGTTTGTGCGTGTGTGTGGAAAAGTTGAGAAAATGTGAAGAAAACTTAAAGAATAGATTGCCACAGTGGGTTTGGATTTAACTATGTATACTTATACGCATATTCAACTAATATTACGCTTTAACTAATCATACTAAACCCTTTTATACCATAACAAATATTCAGATACATGTAAATACAATACAAATAATAACAATTATCTTTACATATGTATGAGTACTCCTAAACAAATATGCTTTCTGAATACCCTATTTATAGAAAAAGCTTTTATGTTTCCATTTCGGTAGAGGCCTCTTTTCTATTTGTCAGCTTATATGTAGTTATTTTCCAAATGATATGTTACCCAAATAGCTGCAATCCAACCCACTATCCCCTTATCTCTTTTGTTCTTCTTTTTACATATAAACGTACGCCTATTTCCCCTGCTATGTGACGCACAATTTGCAGGTAACATGAAAGACCTCCAAAAAGCACACGGACACGGACACAGACACACGCACACACATGCACGCTTGCACACCAGCACACACACACACACAGATACAGATTTACGGTGTTCAAACATAGCGCAGCAATAGCTGCTAAAAGTCAACTCGCATAGAATGAGAGAGACAGAGAGAGAGAGAGAGAACGACGGAGAGAGTGAGTGAGTGAATGTGGGTATGAGAATGGGAGCTGGCGAGGACAGGCAACCGCAGTGTCAGCTGCGTCAGCGTCAGCGCAACAAGTAAGAAGAAGCAATAGGTGAAGAGGTTGAAGCGAGACGTAATATGGCAGCCAAAGAGGAAGAACAACAACAGCAGCAGAAAAACGTCGTAGGCCAAGCTAAAGTCGAAACAACATTTGTGTTCGTCGTGCTGTGTAAAATGCTGCAATGCTGACGAACAACAAGAACAACAATGCTGTTGTTGTTGCTGGCAGCGAAAGCGAATGCGTGATAAAGATGGTAAGAAAAGGCGATAGCAATGGGACAAGCATGAAAAAATGACGCATAAGCAGCAGTTGGAGCAACACACAGAGACAGAGAGAAAGCAACTGTTCAGCACAGAGAGTAAATATGCGAGAGAGTAGAGTATTGAGAGAGAGAGAGCTCGCGCCCAGATGTATGCAGCTGTGTTTGTGACTGGCCTCGCCTCGCCTAACATACGTCTCTGTATGTGTGTGTGTAGCAAATGGCCATGTAAAGCGGCACCGCAGAAAAACGTAAACGGTACTGCAAAGAATGTGCAGCGCAAAGCAAATTCGAACCAATAGCAACGCTCTCGCTCTGGCTCTCATTCTTACTCGCGCTCTCTCAGTTTCTGACTCTCGGCTGTTGCTGCTGGCGCTTGGCCCACATTTGGCAGGCTCAGCTGTGGCTGATTTTTACCGTTTGGTCTGCTCATTATGTCGCTGGCGTTGACGTCGGCGTTGGCGTCGCCTTGGCAGCATTCCTGCTTAATGTTATATATTTTTATTGTCTTTACTTTATTTTCACGACTAGCTAAAAATTCTTGTTCTGTTACGCTTCGGCTGGCCGCATTGCAGTTATAAATCTGTGGTTTTTTCCCTCCTTTTTTTTATATTTTGCATGCCCCCTGGTGAATTACTTTAGGAGGCCATGAGTGCTTGTGGCCAGGGCTGCCAACATATAAAAAAGGTTAGCTTTGCGTCTTCCAAAGGGCATGAACAGTTAATTTTTAATATGTTTTCTCTTTTCCCATGAATAATTTCTTATCTGTGGTAGAGTTTGCTGTTGTGAACTTATGCATTAACAAAACTGGCTTTTATTTTTTTTTGCCTTTTTAATTGAAGATTATCCATTAATATTATTATTTTGTTTAATTTTATTCTTAACATTTTTTATTTTATTTATACTTTTCTAGCTTTGTTCTAATTCTGCTTGTATTTTCCATTGTCTCTGTGCTATACAGTTATATACATTTTTAATACAGTACAGATCCCACATACTTGATAATTCAGCTCGAGTATAAAACTTAACGACAATTTTCAACATTTCTATTTCCACTTGCTTGGCTTTTCTGCCCTCACCGCAGCCTCTTCTAGCCTACATAAAAGTTTTCATTTGAAAGCGTTCGCTTTGCAATTCTCTCATAGGTTCCACTTGGCTTTTCTTTCAGGACTCGAACTTTTGGTCTTTTGGCCTTTGGCAGCTGCTCAGCCATTTTGTTTTTTTTTTGTCTCAACCTTTTGGCTTGTAATTTGAATTTTTTCAACTGTGAAGCTACGCCCCCGCCTCCCCCTTGGGCTTGATTATGGGCCAAGAACTTTGCAGAGTAGAAGAGTTTTCTGTTATCTAATAAACTGCTTGCAAGGCAATTTGTGTGTTGAGACAGTCAGTGTGCATGGTTGTGTATGTGTGTTTGCGTGTGAATCATAGATTTGATTGTATTATAAAAGTTTTGTGCTCTTTGGGCCTTGGGGAGAACTGTTATGGTTACATTATGTTATTTAGCATGCGGGCATAGCAGATATGCCCGTAGTTAAACTGTTTGTAGCAACAGAAACTATTTTATATTCTGTGGTATAACATCTTAAAGTTAGGTATATGTTAAGTAGTTCTGTTTGAGCTGCTAATCTTTCTAAAAACACGAGTCTCTTAGTAGTCTCATAAGCTTACTTTTAACAGTGGCTCTTACTTTATTTAACATAACTACTCAGTGATCTGTTGTCGTAGCATAAGCAAATGCTCTCAACGCTGTTAATTAACATTTAACGCTTGTCCCTTACATGTACGCTGTTAATTAGCTATTAGACTTGCTTAGCTTAGCTAATCAGACTTGTCTCTTTGATCTACATTTTCTGTTCTCATATGCAAGGCACTCTTTACACACGATCTGACTGTTTGCTCAGCTTTCAGATGCTCTGCCTCTCTCACTGTCTCTCTCTCTCTCTTTCGGTCACCTTCATGTTGCACTTTGTCGCCTTTTGCTGTTTTCGCCGCGTTTAACTTTTGCTGGTATTAAAAAAGTTTTCGCTTTGTCGTGTTCTCTTTCCCTCTCTCTCTCTTTCTCTTTTGTGGATAATTTAATAAGCTCACAGGCCAACAGCAGCAAAAGGAAAGAAAGAAAAACTTGGCCCAGATTTAATTTATGAAAACGTGCAAAACTTTTTTTTTTTTTACAATTAAATTGAGTTTTACGCCCGCGCAAAATAAATGAAAAATGTTCTTTGATTGACAAACGGCACAAAATGAAACAAAATGAAATGAAACGAAAAATGGCGACTACTTTGATGTGTGAGTGAGACGGCGCGTTGTCATATGCGCCATCTGCTCGCGTATTGAGCAGCTCGTTAATTTATTTTTGTCCGTTTAACACATGTTTTCGGAGAGTGGGCGGGGCAGGGGCAGAGGCAACGTGTAGGTGCGCTGCGACGCAATTGAAGAGGAGCAGCATAAAAAAGGAAACAGTAATAAAATTCCTTTTGGGCTGTATTTTCGTTACGATTCTTTTTGGAGCTCTTCGGCACGCGCCGAAAAGTATGCAATAAAATTGAAGTCGCCTTTATTTTTTAGTTTTATCAATAAACGCATTTGGCATGACCTTTCTGCCGCTGACTTTTATAGGCCTGTAAAAACTAGTTGGGATAATAGTGAGCATTTGATAGTTGTGGGGCTTCGCAGGGTTCTATAAATGCGTGAATCATTTATAGACTATTTTTTGGGCTATACATGTATGTTGTCTTAAATATACGTAGATCCTTATGGCTATCGATAGCAATCGATATTAATAAAAGCGTAAAATAATGTGCTGTATATCATATTACGTATACAAAAAGCTATTTGATAAACATTTACTGTTTACTTAGCTATGTTAAAATGCCGCATATTGCATAGATACCGCTGCTGTTAAATAAACTAAATAAGGGCACTGAGCCCATAACAGCTACAAGCTGTGGCTGTCAGTTTACAGGATCGTTAATTAACTATTTATGTAGACTCTGTTTTTAGCAGTAGCATTGCTGTTAGTTTCAGACTCTTCTCAGTTAATTCTAAACAGAAACAGCTGTAGTGGTATGTACATTACATTATCTGTTATTATTAATATACTGCAATATACGCTGCTGCTCTTATCACTAACATAATGCTTTAACGCATTCACATAAATTCTCTTATATTATGAGATTAAAGTGCTCTCTTTTCTTGTTTGCCCATATTTGTTTGCCCTTGACAAATATATCAAATGCTGATGATTGCCTGATATAATGTTTGGGCATAAGTAGACGGATCTATTTGGTAAGCCAAAATCAACAGCAAAAATGACCAAAATGCTGGCACGTGCGAATCCTAAGGACGAGGTCAGCTAATATATATATACAGAGATATGTGTGTATGTCTGTATGTATATATATCAAGTGATTGATGAGCTTAAATATATAAGAAGTGAAGAGAAATTTAGTTGTCAACACGTTGCAAATGCCTAAACCACAAAGTCTATTAGAAACTCGTAACTCTTGGGCGCTTGCTAGGGTCTTTATGAGGAAATTGTAAGAAACCCCATACAAATCCTGTACGAAAAACATATCCCATGTAAATGAAGTTGGTGGAAAGCGTGTGGAAAACCTTCAGTTGGCTTTTCTTTTCACCCGGACTGCTTGTGTATGCGCGGCACGCAAATTTGTTGCCAATAAGCAACCGAAAACAATTTTTATATGTGCGGACTGAATGGAAGTCGGCCGAGAGGAGACGAGACAGCGATAGAGAGAGAGAGGGAGAGAGAGAGAGAGAGTAGGGGCTAAGTGGGGGTTGCTCGCATACTTGCCTATGCGTGCCGCGTGCCGCGTGCTCTGGTCTGGTTTTCTTTATATTTCATTTTTGTGGATACCCTGTAAATATCCTAAAGGGTATAATATGGCAATAAATACACAATAGGTTTTAGATTATTTAAATTGCAAGTTATCGATAAATTTAGATCATAATAAGTAATTTAAGTAATGTAAAATCTATTTAAATAATTGTTGGTTTTTAACAACATTTATATTTCATTAACTGAAACATTTTAAATAGTTTTCGACAGTATTTTATATTTCGTGTACTGAAATTCTCTAGTCAGGAAATATCCTAGCTGCTCTACAGCTGTTATCGATAACTATTTATATATACTCTTTAATGTACAGTTACAGGTCATACCTTAGTCTGGCAGTTGTTATTTGTTTAATTTTTTTGTTCCTTGTTGGGGTGTTGCTGGCAGGCCCCCAAACTGGGGTTGCTTAGCTACGCGACCCAGGCCAAAATGTAGGTCATGTTGGGCTGGGCAAAAGTCGAGCTAAAGCAGTAGCAGCAGCAGCAGCAGCAGAAACAAAAGGAGGAGCAGCAGGCGAAGTGGGAGTAGGAGCAAATGGAGTAGGAGTTGCAGATAGAGCTGCGTTCCATCTGAGGTCTGCACAAAGCACGAGAGAGAGAGAGAGAGGGAGAGAAAATGGGCGCTGGTGTCATGAATACTTTACGATACTCTGCAAGGGGCGTGGCAGCGTGGCACGAAAAATACAGAGCCAGACTCCAATGCTTGCCATATCTCATCTCTCATCTCCCATCTCTCATGCCCATCTCCCATTCACATTCTTATTCAGATTCTCACTCCGTTTCACATCCTCAATCGCGTTCATCAACTGCCTGACGCTTATTATAATGAAAATTTCATTACAAAATTGAATGTTGACGTGTCGCATATGTCGAGTACTCGAGTGGCTCTTGAAACACCCCTGTCAAATAATTTGGTGGGCGGGTCGTTTGTTTCGTGGGCCTACATAAACTTAATACACTCTTACTTTAAGTCGCAGTGAGGCAACGTGGCTAATTTGATAGCTTGTCAAATATTTTATAGCATACTTCTTTGCGATTAGCTAAAAGCTGAGGAGTCTGTTAAGTTAAGATTTAACAGCCATGCGGTTAATAGAAGGACAGTATTATTTGATATTCAAATAGTTTACAGTCTGTTATACATAATACGTTAAATATTAAGCACTTGCTGCTAAGCATCTCTGCTCTCGCCTCTCTTACTTTACTTTACTGTGCTTGTGTAAAACTTAATTCTGTTATGTGACTAGCTCTCTCTATCTGGCTCTCTGTTACGCTAATATAACTTAACATATGTTCTGTTAAATGCATTCTCTTTAGGCATAACAAGTACCTGTTCATTATTGCGTTCTTTACGCTCTGTTCGCGAGATCAACGCACAAGAGCGAGAGCATTCGATTCGTTTCGTTTTGGTTTTCTGTTGAGCGCTTTGCACACTATTCTTGTGACGCTCTTTGCACGCACATTAAACTCAATGCAAGCGCTCTTCACATATACATTCACACATTCAATTTACGTACGCTATCGCTGTGTTTAACGTTCGTTGAAGAGTAGATGCAATTGCTTGCTCTCAGAGTTTTTTCTCAGATCAAGTTATTATTATTTTTATTTTCTGTTAAAAATAGGCTCTGTTAAGTAACTTGCTCTGTAATAATTCTGCTAATGCTAACATTAATAGCATTTAGCCTCTTTTTCAAATATAGGGTATCTTTGTAGTTTCTGTTCTCTCTCTCTCTCTCTCTCTATCTCTCTCACCCTCTCCTTGCTGAGCATATGCTTTACTAAAACGTGACTTAAGTTCCAGCCGAGTTGGCTTTTTAGTGCACTTAGTCGAGGCATTTTATGTTGACCCAATTCGATAACGAATAAAAAAAGAAAGAAACTCGTACAGCAAATAGATAAAAGTAAATTTTTTGCTGCATTTCGTTGACCAGTGGACGTTATTTATTTGCCATGCCTCAAATATAACTCAAAGTACATTTGGCCCAATGGAACATCTTTTGCTGGCCTTCTGCGTTCTGCCTTCAGCTTCCAGCTTCTAGCCTCCGGCCCAATGACAATAATTCGCAATCAAGCTAAGTGACATTGCACATTCTGAACTGGAGTACTACAACTGGCTAACCAGACCGAACTTAAGTGCCTGCTGCTGATGATGCTGCTGATGCTCTTTGCTGCCAAAAAAATAAAATAAAATAAAATAAAGAAACAAATAAAAAGGTTGATGTAGGGCATAACTGACGGCATAATACTCGTTTATGGATATGGAAAATATATTTCATTGCCATTAAAACTGTTAACTATAAACTTCTTCACTTTGCCACACCCCTAAGAATCACTCATTTATCAGTGTTGGTCAGTTAAACCTCTTTATATACAATTTCCAGACATTACTCTCATACAACCTAATATACTCGATTTCCTCTCCAACCTGAGCAAGCATTGAAATACTTTTGAATTGTCTTTGCCAATTTGGCAGCTCAGGGCGAACGAAGTCTTAAATGAGTTGAACACTTCACAAAGTTTTATAAAGTTAGCTCATGTGCTCAAAAACTTGGCTAGCTATTGAGTTTCTTAATTAAAATAAAGCTTGTTATTTTAATGGAATTCAGTACGGAGTCATATTTTAGCTAAACGTGAACGCTTGATTGCACAAAACAGAGTAAAAATAATTAAAATATTCTATAGTCAATAGAAATATAAATGTATGTTATATGCAACATAAATAAATATATAACAGTTTACGTAACATTAGTATTACCAAATGTGACTGATAGCAGTAGCTCTGTTGTTTTACATACTTATGTTAATGTGCTTGCTGTATAGCTAACATATACTGTAAAGTCTAATAGCTATTAAATCTTGTAACACTAACAGGCTTTTCAATCTTTACATTTGCAATGAGAGTTGATAGCCTTAACATAAATTTAAATAGCTAACATTCGCTGTCTCTCTCTATTAATGGTCTGCCATGTAACGAGCTACACATGTTAACTTTGAGAGCTAACATTATATGCAACTTAAGAATCACTTTTATATAGTGTGTAAACATTTGTATGTGCAAACACTTTGCGCTGCTAACATCGATGCTCAGTCAGCTATGGCAACTACTTTTCTTGTAATACATTGCGTATGCGCAATATATGGTCGAAAAACGCCGTGGAGTCTAGACAAATGTTTATTGATGATGGTGGGTAGATGTAATGTTGGTTAAGTTGCTGTTCCTTCCCGCTCCCCCCTCTCACTCTTTCTTCATATATATATGTACTAGAGTCGTAAAGCACATGTCAAAATGACTAATAGCTCATCAAAGTTTCATTTCAAGTATTTTGTTCTCATCGAGCCATTTTTCCAGCTTTGCCTGCGCACAACTTTCGACAGGCATTTACGAAGAAGAACGTTTTTGAGGCCAATTGACTAGCTGATGGGTGTGTGTGTGTGTGTGTCTGGGTGGGTGGTTGTATGTGTGTGTAGGGTTCTCTGGCATTTATCGCAGTTTTTCTATTTCTAGTTTTAGCTTTTAGCACCCGCTCAAATTGGAATTGGTGGCACATGCAATTATTTGATTTCGCAAACAAAACAACCCAGAAACATATTTGCGAGTGTAAACAAAATGTTGACGTTTACGTTTACGTTTAGGTTTACGTTTTCTTTTGTTTTCTGCTTTATTTTTAGTTGTTTTTTTTCTCCAGTTTGGTTTGGTTTTCAATTTCCTGGCCTCCAAAACACACTTTTGTCGTGGGCGTAATGAGACGCTTAACGCTGCCTAGGCGCATGTTTTATCGATAAATCGTGGGCTACACACGATATACATATATGTATATATATTTACAATATATATATATATGACAAACAACAAATTTTATAACTGACAGGCGCCGCATATTCCATTTCATACCATTCCATTCCATTCAGTCGGTTTTGTATAGCCAAGAATACTCTGTAGTTATAAAGCTGAAATGTCGGTATATTAGTTGTTGTTTATAGAACTGTAAGGGACTGTCAGAGCCAGAGACTAGAGTGAAAGCAGTAGTTGCAGCTTAACATGAATTTAATATGTTTATATTATAATATATTATATTAAATTTATATATTGAATATTATAAGCTTTATTTAATTTAATTTTTATGATTAAAAAAAAGTATGATAAAGTTAAAGATAAAATATTCTACAATAATGATATGCTGTAATACCCATGAATTTATTTGATATACATCGCCATGTTCTCAATTTTCTTTTGTTTGCTATCGAAAAACCGTTTTCATTTTTTTTTTTTGCTCAGCTCTGACACGAAACCCTGTTCCGAACAGGAGTCATATCTATGCTGTTGTGTGGGAGCGGCGGCGGGTGGGACGGGGTCGGCGTTTATGAGTATTGACAGGAAATTGGGACCGGTAGACAGACAGACATTAGTTTTGTCAACTCGGCTACAAACCACAAACTTTTGATTGCCGTTGACGCGCCGCGTGTTGAGTCGCCAAAATATAAAGAGAGACCGAAGCGGGAGGAGAAGAGATAATAACAATAGAAAAGGGCAAAGGCTGGAGAGAAAAAGTTGTGTCGTGTTATTAACAAATATAGTGCATGATATTGTATGGCATCTATATATACACATAACGTATTCCCTTTCAGTTGGGCTTGCGTGTGCCTCGCCTCAGAGTTTCTAGTCCGAAGTAAAGCTAAAAATAATTTGAATATTATCGCTGTGAATGACAAAAACTTGATTTATTTATTTAACTGGCGAATGAGTTTTGGATTTCGTCCTGGAGAATTTTCTGGTTAGAGGCGTTATAGAGTAGGTGCTAGGTTTTAATGGGCGCATGGAAGCGATTACCGATAAAAAGTAGGATTAATGGGAATCGAAGAATAAATTTGATTTATTAAAGGCAAAAAAAAAAAAAAAAAGCAACATAAAAATGTCATTTATGTAGCTATAATTTATAGTTAATAGAATGCTATTCTATATAATAATAATAATAAATTAAAAATAATAAATTATTAGAAATAGAATCAATTTTATTAATATAAATATAATATAAAAATATATATAAAATATAATATTCATTTTTAATAATTAAATGAAATGCCATATACAAATAAATAAGCTAGAAATTACTTTAAATCAACTTAAAATGCAAATGGATCGATGTAATATATTAGAGCTATTACGAGTACAGGTGACAGTTCTGTTTGTCAGTATGTGAACGCATAGAAAGAAGGGCTATTATTTAATTAGTGTCGCATGCATAATGCACAGTTCAGAGAGAAGTAGAATAGAGGGGAAGAGGTAGAGGTGGAGAAAGGAATAGAGGCAAGCTGAGAAAATCACACACAGAGGTTGTTCCTGTAAATGAGCTAAGCAAAAGCTAAAAGTGAAACGAATTATAAAATAATTGGTCGAGCGACAGACGAATGCCCTTAAAAAAATAAAAAAAAAGTGAGACAAGGGAAATAAAAAATAAATATGTTATAGAAATAACATTATAGTAATATATTGAGAAAGATAAACGAATTGTCTCTTTTGACAATTTGATAACACAAAAAAATAAAAAAATAAATAAATAAATAAATAAATAAATAAATGAAATAAAAAAATATATATTTAAACAGATTTCTAAAATATATAAAGCGTAAAATAAAGTAAAATTAAATTAATTAATACTTTATATAGTTTCATGCCAATAACGATTTTGTTTTCTAGCTAAATTTTTTAATTTCATTTATTTATTTATATTTGTAAATTTCAAACATTTTCTCATCGAATAATCGCATAATTTTTATAATCTCTAGCCGTGACATAAGTGCTAAAATGCTCTTTATTTTACTTCTTTTGTTTTGTGTTGTTGTTAGAGCACAACTGAGAACAGAGAAAGTGCATTTAAGCCTATTAATAAAAAGCAAGAAAATGTCAACGGAATGTTAGCAAGCGCATTACACAGAGACAGGGAAATAATGAGAGTGAGAGAGAGAGAGAGACAGAGAGAGAGAGGGAGAGAGGAAAAGGGAAGGCAAGAGGAAAGCAGAGCAAATATCAAGTGGTGTCCAGTGAAACCAAAGAGCTAAAATGAAAATGGAAAATAATTAGCCATGTTGACAATGCAAACAAGTTAGTTAGCGAAACAAGCAAAAAAATATTGAATATACGACTTTGCAGATATCCTGTAAACAGCTGTTCTAAAGGAAATACTATGTTATTGATTTAATTTTAGTAAAAAAACAAAAACTCTTTGTAGTAACAGCAATTTACAGGGTATACGACTAACACACCCTGGCTTGTTTTAATTGCATTTTCTTTTTAATCCTTATGACATTTTTGTATTACTCAGGCGACTGCTTGACCTTGCCAACTATATATAAAAAAATTGTTAAAAAATACTGAAAAATACCAAATGAGAACAAAAGTCAAATGCGATAAGCCATTCGTAATTTATATGGCATGCAACTGCGCAACCGTGCGACTAATTAAAGCCAAGTTGTTATTATATTTTTTTTTCTTTTCATTTATTATTTATTATTTATGATTGCTGTACGAAAATAAATAAAGCTGGCTGAGCCTCTGTCGCTCGGCGTTGTGGGCATTGTTAATCATTTTGTGCATTGCATGCAAGTGCAAGAGAGGAAAATGCTGAAAAGCATAAGAAAAGCCACAGTTTTTATCGAGTCTGCACTGGGGCGGTTGGCGCTTGGCTGTCGAGCCCTGAAAGGTGCGATAAAATAAAAACATTAAACCCCAAAAAGCCTCAACAACAAATGCAGCACAAATAACGGCAGCAGAGGAAATTGGATAGAAGAAATGAAAGAGGGCAAATGAACGGGCAAGTCGACTTGGGAATACGCTTTTGAATATGGAATTGGGTCTGTAAATGATAAAATTTTAGAGTAATGTTAATTTGAAAGTGCTGTTAGGCATGCTGAGCAGTGTTGTAAAGTGCTGTTAGCTATAGATTAAAGTGTTTCAAGGAAATTCTAGTATTTTACCAAATAAATTATTTTAAATGAACTGGAGTACAGTGTTGTAAAGCACACTAAGAAGACTCATATGACTATGACTTTAATAAGCACATTTTATTGAATTTAGTTTCTACTTTGTGCTTCTCTTCAGGGTTTTCATAAACTAGTATTGTGTAATGCTCTAAAATAGAGCTTTTCATAAACTCTGTATTTTTTTTTAATACCTCATAACTAACACTTATTGCGCTTGTATTCTTTTACTATTCTATGTTATTCTACCCATATTTGATTGGTAAGTACAAGCTCTATATAGATCTGTTTTCATATCAACTAATCTTCAATTGACTTTAACTTTAAGTTTTACCTAAAGGAGAACGCTTTCTTATTAAATTATATATACAAATAGTCTAAGAGTATTTTAGTCTTACAAAAATTAAAATTGTTTAGTTTAATAAAAACTTAATTTTAATTTATAAAACAGTTACTAACCAAGCTATGTGTATAAGCTTCTCTATGTTATTTGAAGGTATTCCCTTTCGCTTGTCGGTTGTAAGCTGCTTATTTATATATAAGAGTATAGCAAGTATATTAGAGTATACTAAGACGCATTTAGGTAACGCACACACACACACACATACACTGGGCTGGTGGGCAGGTGGGCGGTGTACATTTACAGTTGAACATGCAACGAAATGAGCGCCTGACATGACATGCCAACGGTTTTGACATGAAATGTGCAAAGCTCTCAGGAGAATGCGAGTGTGCAGGTGTGAGTGTGTGTGAGTGTGTGTGTGATGTGTGTAAATTTGCATGATGAAAAAATTAAAACTGTTGGCTATGACTGAGTGAGTGAGTGACATAGCCACGAAAACCCTTCCGAGCTGTACTTGAGCTTGCATACAGCTCGCTAATTACTGGGACGGGGGCATAGTAATTATTATTATACACGGTATTTTACTACTATATACATATGTTATACATCTATGTATATATGTATATAGTACATAGAAAAAAGTAGTGTTATTTCGTTAACAGTCGACACTCTTTGAATTTATAATAAGCCTAAAAGCCAAATAATTATGAGAACTCAACAACAGGGCGAAACAGTTATGGATATTTAAATATAACCATACAATAGGTGGGCGTTTCTATGAAAAGGTTTACTATTAAGTAAATATATATGAATATATGGGGTTTTTGTATAATCAATAGAGGGATAATCGTAAAGAGCTTAGAAGTAAATTCAAATGAGGGCTGAACGAAGGGCTGATTGTGGCTGGGGAAAGACTTTATAATGTAAACTATTCGATAGATACTACTATTTAAATATACTACTATAATAATTTTAGTACTATTCCTTCTACTATTCTACTACTCTATTATAACTACTACTATTACAGCTATACCATACTACTATTTTGGTACTATTCCTTCTACTATTCTACTACTCTATTATAACTACTACTATTACAGCTAGACCATACTATTATTTTAGTACTATTCCTTCTACTATTCTACTACTCTATTATAACTACTACTATTACAGCTATACCATACTACTATTTTGGTACTATTCCTTCTACTACTCTACTACTTTACAGTAATTGGGATTATTATTACTATAATACCATACTACTATTTTACAGAACACTCTACTTACTACTAGTATTGCAACTATTCCATACTACCTTATCTCACATATCATGCTATACTACTATTTGAAAATGCTACTACTATACTACTAAACGTACTAAACATATTTCATTTACCTAGCTATATGTTTTCAATCATCATTTAACTTTAAGTATATGTAAGTCCCCAACTCTTAAGTCCACACTAAATTGTTTGGCATTTATATAACCATATCTATACGCACATCGGTAATAGTTTTAATCTATTATTTAACTTCATGAAGCTCGCGCTCTATTTGCACAATCTCAGCTATTGACATTTTCGCTTTTACTGTCTTAAGATTTGGCAAACAATTTAGTTCGAATCGCTTTCGGTGAGCAAATGTTTACAGTCGCAGCTCTCGCTTCGAGTATAAAATGTGTGAGAGTATTTGGTGTATGGATCAGTCAATCGATTCAATTAGCTCAAGATGCAGACACTCCAACGACTAATTTTCTACTGCTGTGTGCTGCTCCATCTGTTTGGGGGAATTCGAGCTGGACTTTTTCTTAGCCGCAACGGATATATCTACTGTAAATGGTCGAGTCGAGGGTTATGTGACAAATTCGGGTCTAAATGTGTGCAATACACGGATGGCACGAACAACTATTGCAAGCATTACAAAAACGAATGCCAATTTCTGATTGATCAGTGTCTGTCTAGAACAGGTAAATTGAGTATTATATATGGGATATATTATGTTTGGGATAACTTTTTGCTTTCTTTTTAGAGTTTGGTCGCCAGGGTATGCCTGTGGCTTTTTCCCCAGGCTGCAGGAATATTGGTCTCAATCAAATGAACGTGTGCGGAACATAATTTAATATAAAAAAAAAAAAATAATAATAATACATATATTATTTTCATTAATGTAAAAAACACTTATGTAACTATTTATTCTGTCAACTGTAACTATTTAGCTAAAAGCTTAACAAAATGTTTTAAATAATAAATAATAAAACCCTAATTTTTATTTTTATTCTTAAATGCTTTGCATCAGTAGCAAATAAAACAGAAACTAATGAAAATAAATTTGTTTATTTAAATACGTTTTGAATGTGTTTAATGTTAAATAAATATTAAAAAAAAAAAATAATAAATAATAAAATGATGTAATATACCTTTATTTTAATTTTTTCTAATAGTATCAAATTATTTTATTTCTTTAAAAATTTTTAAATAAGTTGATCGCATAAAAAATAATACATATTATTATTATTATATATTTTTAATTTTAGTTGACTCCCGCTATGTCAATATCTTTAAGTAAATAAATAAATAAATAAATAAATAAATAAATAAACAAATAAATAAATAAATAAATAAATAAATGAATAAATAAATAAATAAATAAATAAATAAATAAATAAATAAATAAATAAATAAATAAATAAATAAATAAATAAATAAATAAATAAATGAATAAATAAATAAATAAATAAATAAATAAATAAATAAATGAATAAATAAATAAATAAATAAATAAATAAATATTATATGATTTTCATTTAATCAACATAAATAGTAGAATATGTATTATATATGTATTTTGGTTTTATATATCAGTTGGGAAAATTGATTGCAGCCAAATTTTATTTTTTATATTTTGTGTTTTTGTTTTTTTTTTGCAGTACTTTAAATGGCACACGAATGTTGCATAACGCGTTCAACTAAGCGTTCGATGGGCGTTTGTCAAACCGGAAACAGCAGTTCGTCCATTTTGATGATTGCATTTCCGTTTTGCTAGCGAAATGCTGAACAATTATTCATTTTATCATTTGGCGCTGGCAAAAGCGTATGTCAGTGTGAGTGTGCTCCAATGCCACACACACACACACACACATGCAGTAGGGCGCACATCGTGCATTGTGCATGATATATGTATGCTGCAGTTTTTGTGTGCTCTGCTTTTTAATTGCTATCGCATAACATGAAAGCGAATTTACCATAAATTGCACATTTTCAAGGCAAAACAACAGCAAAACGAGAAAAAGAAAATTATAGTTATGGCCAAAGCACTCACACACTCACACGCATACACACACACTGAATTTATAAAGCGCATATTTCGGTGTGTTTTTATTTTATGTTTTGTTTTTCGTTTACATTTTTGTTGTTTTTCTTTTCTTTTTTTTTGTGTTTGCGGATTACGAAAACCGCCTGCGGATGCAATTAAAAATTTCAGCAATAAACCCAAATCTTCCTCATACATAATTGTCACAATATATAGCGGTTAGAGAGAGAGAGAAAGAGAGCGAGAGTGAATGTGAGCGAAAGAGAGAGACACAGATGGAATGAAATATGGGTGTAGAAAATGTGGCAATGCGCTTTATTTTAAGCTTGTTTAACGATTTTGTTCATCGTTATAATAAAATTTAACATTTAATAATAAATCAAAGTAAATAAATCATAGAGAATTTTTAAATAAATTTTTATATTTTATTTATTCATGAAAGCTAAGATTTTTGCAATATTATTTACAATTATTGAATTTTAAAGAACCTTAAAATAAATTTTAATATTTATTTACGTTTTTTAATTATTAATTCATAATAAACAAACTCATTATATTTAACCCCCGAAACCCCCCCCCCCCCTGTATACGCGCCTGGCAACATTCATTGGACGTATTGAGCACACATTCATAGTCAATTATAAGGCTAGGACGTCTATTTAGCGAGCAAATAAGATAAATACTTCCAGCAGTTTCAAAGATGTCTTTGGCATAGATGTTCCTTACATCGAGTCTTGTAGCAGTCAGCTTTTGTCAGGCAGCTGCCTTAACTCAAGTTTCAAGTTTTATTTTTGCAACATTCATTGGAAGAATTGAGCACACATTCATAGTCAATTATAAGGCTAGGACGTCTATTTAGCGAGCAAATAAGATAAATACTTCCAGCAGTTTCAAAGATGTCTTTGGCATAGATGTTCCTTACATCGAGTCTTGTAGCAGTCAGCTTTTGTCAGGCAGCTGCCTTAACTCAAGTTTCAAGTTTTATTTTTGCCACATTCATTGGAAGATTTGAGCGCACATTCATAGTCAATTATAAGGCTAGGACGTCTATTTAGCGAGCAAATAAGATAAATACTTCCAGCAGTTTCAAAGATGTCTTTGGCATAGATGTTCCTTACATCGAGTCTTGTAGCAGTCAGCTTTTGTCAGGCAGCTGCCTTAACTCAAGTTTCAAGTTTTATTTTTGCCATTCATTGGAAGAATTGAGCACACATTCATAGTCAATTATAAGGCTAGGACGTCTATTTAGCGAGCAAATAAGATAAATACTTCCAGCAGTTTCAAAGATGTCTTTGGCATAGATGTTCCTTACATCGAGTCTTGTAGCAGTCAGCTTTTGTCAGGCAGCTGCCTTAACTCAAGTTTCAAGTTTTATTTTTGCAACATTCATTGGAAGAATTGAGTACACATTCATAGTCAATTATAAGGCTAGGACGTCTATTTAGCGAGCAAATAAGATAAATACTTCCAGCAGTTTCAAAGATGTCTTTGGCATAGATGTTCCTTACTTCGAGTCTTGTAGCAGTCAGCTTTTGTCAGGCAGCTGCCTTAACTCAAGTTTCAAGTTTTATTTTTGCAACATTCATTGGAGCACACATTCATAGTCAATTATAAGGCTAGGACGTCTATTTAGCGAGCAAATAAGATAAATACTTCCAGCAGTTTCAAAGATGTCTTTGGCATAGATGTTCCTTACATCGAGTCTTGTAGCAGTCAGCTTTTGTCAGGCAGCTGCCTTAACTCAAGTTTCAAGTTTTATTTTTGCAACATTCATTGGAAGAATTGAGCACACATTCATAGTCAATTATAAGGCTAGGACGTCTATTTAGCGAGCAAATAAGATAAATACTTCCAGCAGTTTCAAAGATGTCTTTGGCATAGATGTTCCTTACATCGAGTCTTGTAGCAGTCAGCTTTTGTCAGGCAGCTGCCTTAACTCAAGTTTCAAGTTTTATTTTTGCAACATTCATTGGAAGAATTGAGCACACATTCATAGTCAATTATAAGGCTAGGACGTCCATTTAGCGAGCAAATAAGATAAATACTTCCAGCAGTTTCAAAGATGTCTTTGGCATAGATGTTCCTTACATCGAGTCTTGTAGCAGTCAGCTTTTGTCAGGCAGCTGCCTTAACTCAAGTTTCAAGTTTTATTTTTGCAACATTCATTGGAAGAATTGAGCACACATTCATAGTCAATTATAAGGCTAGGACGTCTATTTAGCGAGCAAATAAGATAAATACTTCCAGCAGTTTCAAAGATGTCTTTGGCATAGATGTTCCTTACATCGAGTCTTGTAGCAGTCAGCTTTTGTCAGGCAGCTGCCTTAACTCAAGTTTCAAGTTTTGTTTTTGCGACATTCATTGGAAGAATTGAGCACACATTCATAGTCAATTATAAGGCTAGGACGTCTATTTAGCGAGCAAATAAGATAAATACTTCCAGCAGTTTCAAAGATGTCTTTGGCATAGATGTTCCTTACATCGAGTCTTGTAGCAGTCAGCTTTTGTCAGGCAGCTGCCTTAACTCAAGTTTCAAGTTTTATTTTTGCAACATTCATTGGAGCACACATTCATAGTCAATTATAAGGCTAGGACGTCTATTTAGCGAGCAAATAAGATAAATACTTCCAGCAGTTTCAAAGATGTCTTTGGCATAGATGTTCCTTACATCGAGTCTTGTAGCAGTCAGCTTTTGTCAGGCAGCTGCCTTAACTCAAGTTTCAAGTTTTATTTTTGCAACATTCATTGGAAGAATTGAGCACACATTCATAGTCAATTATAAGGCTAGGACGTCTATTTAGCGAGCAAATAAGATAAATACTTCCAGCAGTTTCAAAGATGTCTTTGGCATAGATGTTCCTTACATCGAGTCTTGTAGCAGTCAGCTTTTGTCAGGCAGCTGCCTTAACTCAAGTTTCAAGTTTTATTTTTGCAACATTCATTGGAAGAATTGAGCACACATTCATAGTCAATTATAAGGCTAGGACGTCCATTTAGCGAGCAAATAAGATAAATACTTCCAGCAGTTTCAAAGATGTCTTTGGCATAGATGTTCCTTACATCGAGTCTTGTAGCAGTCAGCTTTTGTCAGGCAGCTGCCTTAACTCAAGTTTCAAGTTTTATTTTTGCAACATTCATTGGAAGAATTGAGCACACATTCATAGTCAATTATAAGGCTAGGACGTCTATTTAGCGAGCAAATAAGATAAATACTTCCAGCAGTTTCAAAGATGTCTTTGGCATAGATGTTCCTTACATCGAGTCTTGTAGCAGTCAGCTTTTGTCAGGCAGCTGCCTTAACTCAAGTTTCAAGTTTTGTTTTTGCGACATTCATTGGAAGAATTGAGCACACATTCATAGTCAATTATAAGGCTAGGACGTCTATTTAGCGAGCAAATAAGATAAATACTTCCAGCAGTTTCAAAGATGTCTTTGGCATAGATGTTCCTTACATCGAGTCTTGTAGCAGTCAGCTTTTGTCAGGCAGCTGCCTTAACTCAAGTTTCAAGTTTTATTTTTGCAACATTCATTGGAAGAATTGAGCACACATTCATAGTCAATTATAAGGCTAGGACGTCTATTTAGCGAGCAAATAAGATAAATACTTCCAGCAGTTTCAAAGATGTCTTTGGCATAGATGTTCCTTACATCGAGTCTTGTAGCAGTCAGGTTTTGTCAGGCAGCTGCCTTAACTCAAGTTTCAAGTTTTATTTTTGCCACATTCATTGGAAGAATTGAGCACACATTCATAGTCAATTATAAGGCTAGGACGTCTATTTAGCGAGCAAATAAGATAAATACTTCCAGCAGTTTCAAAGATGTCTTTGGCATAGATGTTCCTTACATCGAGTCTTGTAGCAGTCAGCTTTTGTCAGGCAGCTGCCTTAACTCAAGTTTCAAGTTTTATTTTTGCCACATTCATTGGAAGAATTGAGCACACATTCATAGTCAATTATAAGGCTAGGACGTCTATTTAGCGAGAAAATAAGATAAATACTTCCAGCAGTTTCAAAGATGTCTTTGGCATAGATGTTCCTTACATCGAGTCTTGTAGCAGTCAGCTTTTGTCAGGCAGCTGCCTTAACTCAAGTTTCAAGTTTTATTTTTGCCACATTCATTGGAAGAATTGAGCACACATTCATAGTCAATTATAAGGCTAGGACGTCTATTTAGCGAGCAAATAAGATAAATACTTCCAGCAGTTTCAAAGATGTCTTTGGCATAGATGTTCCTTACATCGAGTCTTGTAGCAGTCAGCTTTTGTCAGGCAGCTGCCTTAACTCAAGTTTCAAGTTTTATTTTTGCCACATTCATTGGAAGAATTGAGCACACATTCATAGTCAATTATAAGGCTAGGACGTCTATTTAGCGAGCAAATAAGATAAATACTTCCAGCAGTTTCAAAGATGTCTTTGGCATAGATGTTCCTTACATCGAGTCTTGTAGCAGTCAGCTTTTGTCAGGCAGCTGCCTTACCTCAAGTTTCAAGTTTTATTTTTGCGACATTCATTGGAAGAATTGAGCACACATTCATAGTCAATTATAAGGCTAGGACGTCTATTTAGCGAGCAAATAAGATAAATACTTCCAGCAGTTTCAAAGATGTCTTTGGCATAGATGTTCCTTACATCGAGTCTTGTAGCAGTCAGCTTTTGTCAGGCAGCTGCCTTAACTCAAGTTTCAAGTTTTATTTTCGCAACATTTATTGGAAGAATTGAGCACACATTCATAGTCAATTATAAGGCTAGGACGTCTATTTAGCGAGCAAATAAGATAAATACTTCCAGCAGTTTCAAAGATGTCTTTGGCATAGATGTTCCTTACATCGAGTCTTGTAGCAGTCAGCTTTTGTCAGGCAGCTGTCTTAACTCAAGTTTCAAGTTTTATTTTTGCGACATTCATTGGAAGAATTGAGCACACATTCATAGTCAATTATAAGGCTAGGACGTCTATTTAGCGAGCAAATAAGATAAATACTTCCAGCAGTTTCAAAGATGTCTTTGGCATAGATGTTCCTTACTTCGAGTCTTGTAGCAGTCAGCTTTTGTCAGGCAGCTGCCTTAACTCAAGTTTCAAGTTTTATTTTTGCAACATTCATTGGAAGAATTGAGCACACATTCATAGTCAATTATAAGGCTAGGACGTCTATTTAGCGAGCAAATAAGATAAATACTTCCAGCAGTTTCAAAGATGTCTTTGGCATAGATGTTCCTTACATCGAGTCTTGTAGCAGTCAGCTTTTGTCAGGCAGCTGCCTTAACTCAAGTTTCAAGTTTTATTTTTGCCACATTCATTGGAAGAATTGAGCACACATTCATAGTCAATTATAAGGCTAGGACGTCTATTTAGCGAGAAAATAAGATAAATACTTCCAGCAGTTTCAAAGATGTCTTTGGCATAGATGTTCCTTACATCGAGTCTTGTAGCAGTCAGCTTTTGTCAGGCAGCTGCCTTAACTCAAGTTTCAAGTTTTATTTTTGCCACATTCATTGGAAGAATTGAGCACACATTCATAGTCAATTATAAGGCTAGGACGTCTATTTAGCGAGCAAATAAGATAAATACTTCCAGCAGTTTCAAAGATGTCTTTGGCATAGATGTTCCTTACATCGAGTCTTGTAGCAGTCAGCTTTTGTCAGGCAGCTGCCTTAACTCAAGTTTCAAGTTTTAGTTTTGCAACATTCATTGGAAGAATTGAGCACACATTCATAGTCAATTATAAGGCTAGGACGTCTATTTAGCGAGCAAATAAGATAAATACTTCCAGCAGTTTCAAAGATGTCTTTGGCATAGACGTTCCTTACATCGAGTCTTGTAGCAGTCAGCTTTTGTCAGGCAGCTGCCTTAACTCAAGTTTCAAGTTTTATTTTTGCCACATTCATTGGAAGAATTGAGCACACATTCATAGTCAATTATAAGGCTAGGACGTCTATTTAGCGAGCAAATAAGATAAATACTTCCAGCAGTTTCAAAGATGTCTTTGGCATAGATGTTCCTTACATCGAGTCTTGTAGCAGTCAGCTTTTGTCAGGCAGCTGCCTTAACTCAAGTTTCAAGTTTTAGTTTTGCAACATTCATTGGAAGAATTGAGCACACATTCATAGTCAATTATAAGGCTAGGACGTCTATTTAGCGAGCAAATAAGATAAATACTTCCAGCAGTTTCAAAGATGTCTTTGGCATAGACGTTCCTTACATCGAGTCTTGTAGCAGTCAGCTTTTGTCAGGCAGCTGAACACCCGAAACCCCCCCCTGTATACGCGCCTGACTGAGAGTATCAAGAATGTTATATTTGCTATATTTGATGGCATAAATTATTCAAGATGTGAGTCAATCAACTTTGCCATTTCTCGCACACATGCAAATGCGAAGCATATATGAAATTTTCCCCTGCACACATTTCATGCATAAATTATTGGAGTGTCCGAGCTGTTGTTGTTGTTATTGCTTCTGTTGTTGTCGGTGTTGGCACAGGGCAAACTTTGATTGATTTGGTTGCTCGAGCACAGTTTTCTGTTCACTCTTTGATAAACTGACAAGAGAGGGCACGAAGGTTAACGATTGTCAGAGTATTATACTAGTATACATATGTATATAGAGGGCATAACTCACATACGGGGAGCAGCGTATTATTATTGTTGGCTGCTGCTCTGCAACTGGCCAACCTTTGTTTGCAGCCGTATCTCCTCAGTTGACACAGATTGCTACGTGCGATGCGTACACATATTTTGGCATTCGGTCTGCAATTGGCTCGAACTTTGCGCCGGCAACTTTGCACTTTGCTGGGGTTGGTCTTTGCCTCGCTCGAAGTGCTTAGGTATACGAGAGTGAGCAGAACGGCAAGCAATAGAACAGTTTTCATTGTGCCAGAAATCGAAAATAATATTCTTAAATATATCGCTTGGCATTTATATTCTGTCTCAGCCAAATGCTAGGCCAATTAACTGTCATCTGTGTTTGTTTACTAATGTTGGACTATTCTGGAAGGTTAAACAAGATACTTTTTTTGAAATTTGAGTCATGCCAAATACACAAACACTTGTACAAATATTTAGCAAAATTTGTTTATGTATTTTATGTACCATAATCAAAGGCGCATTTAACAATTTAGCCTATATTAATAGAAGAATGCAAATTTCATTGATGTACCTTCCATCGAGTCTTGTAGCATTCAGCTTTTGTCATGCAGCTGCCCTAGCTCCAGTTTCAAGTTTTGTTTTTGCGACATTCATTGGAAGAATTGAGCACACATTCATAGTCAATTATAAGGCTAGGACGTCTATTTAGCGAGCAAATAAGATAAATACTTCCAGAAGTTTAAAAGATGTCCTTAGCATAGATGTTCCTTACATCGAGTCTTGTAGCATTCAGCCTTCACTCTAGTTTTTGCTTATTCACTAGAAGAGTTGGCCCACTGTTTCAGTTTCAGTTTATTTTTCATTCATAAGGCTACGTCAGTTATTTAGCGAGCAATTATGATGAATATTTGCAAAAGTTTCAGTCTTTGGCAAGGATGGACCTAATTGAAGTGTCATAGCATTCAGCTTCTGTCATGCTGTTGTCTTAACTCAAATTCCTCAGCATTTGCTTAGGGCCGTTTCACTGAAAGAAACTACATTTCAAAGGCTTTTAAATGTGCCTTATTGAGCAATATTAATCACTATTTTGGCATTCAGGTACAGTTTCATAGTCATTCAGAAGGCAAGTATAATAGATGCACCATCCATCGAGTTTCGTAGCATTCAGCTTTTGTCAGGCAGCTGCCTTCACTCCAGATTTTGCTTATTCACTAGAAGAGTTGCCCCACTGTTTCAGTTTCAGTTTATTTTTCATTCATAAGGCTACGTCAGTTATTTAGCGAGCAATTATGATGAATATTTGCAAAAGTTTCAGTCTTTGGCATGGATGGACTTAAATTCAAGTGTCATAGCATTCAGCTTCTGTCATGGATCAATAGATGTAGCATCTATCGAGTGTCATTTATATACATATATTATTCAGTATATTTAATGTGTGTATAATCTATATATGTTTATTTGCAAATCCATAACAAAATGTAATCGAAAGTTATTTTAACCGGAACGTCTGCCTATGATGATGGCCTGCGCATTGGACGTGGAGCCAGTGGAGCTGCTGGCGCACTGTCGGCGTGTGCCCACCGGAATGTTCGAGCACAAGGATATGGAGGCAGGTGTGTAGGTCACGGAATTGACACAGGTCTCGTAGCGCACCATACAATCGTTCGCGAATCGTTTGCAGAGATTCGAGCGTCCATAGCGAGCGCAGACTTGGTTAGCCCCAAAGTAATTGCAATTTTCGAGGACACAGATCCTTGGCGAATTGCTGTTGCTGTTGCCCAAATTATTATTGCCGGCGTTCCAGAATCGTCCATGGACCAAAGGAGCGCTCAACAGGATTGCCAACAGCGAACAGCACAGAACTAATGTGGCTTTCATGTTCTTGATTTGAATTTAGTTTTCAAACGCTTCTCGCCGGTATTTATAGCGAATTCTAAGGTTATTTAATAGAAATGGGGCTGTGGCTCAATGTCGAATGACATTGAAAAAGTTATAAATAAATAATTTGATTAGGTTTTTGCAAAACAGTTGCGCAAATAAATTATTTTGCCAAATTGTCAATTTTTTCCGTGAGTTATTTATTTTGAAAGCCTAAAAGAATACAGTGAATACTTAAAAAAAATAATTTATTTATGGCTTATTTATTTAATGATGTCGCTTAAAAATATGCAATAGCTTTTTGAGAGTTTTATATTAATTTTTTCTTAAATGTAGAATTTTAGTTAACCTGCCATGTTAAAATAGTATTTTGAAAATACTAAAAAAAAATATTACTATATTTATATTAATATGTCATATATACGAAAATACCACTCATAGTTCAGATATTCTAGACATTAAGGGTATTCCACCACATTTTATTGAAGATCAGATGAGAAATTGCATTTATTTCGAAATTAATTCAATCTAAAAAATAAATCTGCAATTACAAAAGCAAATAGAATTGAATTGAGAGCATTACATAGTCTTATATGTGCTTATAAATATTATTGAATTACAATCTATAACGATCTTAAGATGGGCTAAACAACTTTTTCAAATTCCAATTCGGTTGCAGATCACAAAATCAGATAAGAAGGTTATTTGCTAATGGCCTTTCAATAACCAACAGCCACTTAAAGTCCGATCCACACTTGACTATCTAGTGCACTTGCTTGAGTATTTACATCAACACACACACACACATACACGCACGCCGTTGAAATTGTTTGACTGACAACGTCATTTGGGCTACTCGACCCTGTCAGTGTGCTTGGGCCACACATCAAATTAAATTTCATAGCGATGCGTTCAAATGAACATAAAACACAAACAAAAAGACAAAAAAGAAGGAGAGAAATAAATAAAACAGTAAAGCGAAAAAAATAATAAATAAACGCGCAAAGCAAACAGCGCATAAACATTTGAAGCGCGAACGCGTAAAGTTTTTTTTTTTTTATTGTTGATTGCACTTCTTGTGCAAATACCCTAACCGCTTGAGGGTATCATTATGTTGTAAGAAAGTATGGAATGCGTGAGAGCTTAGTGGAAGAATGTAAAGCTAGTAAATTCCCTGAACGAATGCTTGAAGCAGCAGAGAGGGTTCCCATTGGTCACTTGAAAGTCGACTGTAAAGAGCTCTACGGGGCTCAACATTTGAGCAAGAAGAGAAGAAGTGCAGAAGATCAATAAAGTTGTCTATGTGCATGCAGCAGTTCTTATTTCGTATTTGTATTTAGGTAAAACGAAGCAAGAATGCTTGAAGCGCAGAGAGCGTCACTTGAAGCTCGACTGTAACGAGCTCTATTTGCCGTCAGGCTCAACATTTGAGAGAGACAGTGCTGGAGTAAAAGTGGCCCTATATAAAGGGCAGCAGCTGCAGCAGTTCTTCAGTCTGCCAGGCCTGCTGGGGGTCAGCGCAAGAAAGTGAAGTACAGTGTGTGATCGATCAGTTAAGCATTAAAGACGTAGAGGAACTCAGCTCGACACCCTGATCAAGAATATATATACTTTGTGGGGTCTGCTACGCCTTCTTCTGCCTGTTACATACATTTCAACAAAACCAAAAAATAAATAATTTATTGAGACAACTTATTATAATATTAAAATATTTATATTTTTGTACTAGTTATTTTTTTATAATTTTTTATTTATTATTTTTGGGACAGAAATCTTAACATTTTGCTACATAGTTAAACAAAACGATAGGGTATACATAATATAAAACCCGAATAGGTATTACTTTTTTTAAAATTAAAAGTGTATTCAAACTTCGACTAAAACCAGTTATTTTGTATTCTTGCATTGTTTGTTGTTTTTATGTTTTGTTTAAACATTCCACAAACGCACTACAATAAAATGCCGTTGCGTATTGGTCAAGGCTACAAAATCTGCTTCGTTAATTGGCCTTAAATAGTGTGGCTCAAATCGATGTTGATATATTGTTAAATTGATGCATTGCCTGTACATTTGCGAAATCAGAACAGAATATCAATATGAAATTTGTGCGTGCGTTTTAATTACTTTTTCTTTGCAACTGCATAAATTTGCATTGATTTGAAAACTGGGTCACTATGGGGCACATAAATGCGTGTGTGGGCGTGGCAGTGTGCACCTCAGGCAAAAACCTCATCAATAACAGCCAGTTTAGTTGAGTGCACAGCTATCAAAAGACTTGTTTTTGTTTGGCGAAAATTGCAATGAGAATTTTGGTTTAAGACGGGGAGTAGCTGACCTTATGAAGTATAGATATTATAATATATATTAGATTTTATTTATATTTATTATATTTTGAATTGAATTCTTATATTTTGAATTGAATATATAAAAGTGCAGCTCATGATAGCGCAGCTCAGGGTATCCCACTAGTCGAGCATTTCCAGCTAAAGATCTCCCACTTTATTTCAGTTTTCTACGTCCCCGTAATCTCGCCCAAGCACTCAACAAATTTTGAGCACTTGCAGAACCAATTTAATCGACAATGAAAACTAATTGCCGTCCATTAAATATTAAACAAGAGCAATTTAATTGTCATAAGCGACAAAGTTGAATAAATATGCAAAGACCCATGAATTTCGTAGTGCGCACATACATCATGCAACACGTTTATATCAATTTTGTCGCCACGAATCGAGGGGGTGGGGGGAATTCCACTTAACACAAAACTGTTCGAGGAACTCTAAGAAAATTGAATTCATTTCGATTGCGGGTAAATGTATCTATCAGATACAAATATATCTTCAAGTTCAGGTAGTCAATTAATTATTAGAGAGAAACTTTAATATGGCTTACAAATGTTTGGATTGAAGCAGACGAGTTTACTAGGCTGGCAGATACTCTTTATGTATATCTGCATACTTGGGTGCATTGATTTTCCTATATCTATATAAACTGATTGACTGCTGTGTGATCATTATATATTAAATATGTATATTTATTATAGTTTCCATAGCATTCACGTGACTGTATATACACCATTGGCTATTAGTTACAGGGTATCAGCGGTGTTATCTTCATTTGAGACATTGTCGTAACTTTTAACATTAATTAGCGTCTCGTCGCTGTTTAAGATTAATTTGTGTTTGCCGCAAATTAAAAAACAATCATTAATTATAAAAACATTTTTTGTTTTATGCACAAAACAATAAAGCTTAAACGATTACCTAATCTATAAATGGGTCCCTAATCAATATTAAAATAGATATTATAAAACTATTTAGCTTAGGGAAATCTTGTTGATGTCCAATGTAAATTAGTTTATAAAGTGTTCAAAAGGCCACAACAAACACCGCCGCAAAGGTGAGAAATGTGTAGAAATTGGCGATAAAAACAAACAAGACGAAAACAAAGCCAATGCGAATGGGAAAGCACAACGAAATTCGAGTATGAATCAAAATAGAGAAACATCAAATAAAAACGAATGTGGTTAAACTTGAAAAGTGGCGCGTGGATGATGGAAAAAGAAGAAGAAGCAGGCAGCTAGTTAGCCAGGTAACCACGCAGTCATCTGCCTCATTTGCTGGCCTTAACTGCAAACCATTTAACGGGTTTCTTTCGATAGCAGGAAGCTGTAACAAAGTGGATCTTATCAACTGGTTTATTGCATCTTACTTTGGTCAACGCAATGCAATTGATTGCCGCACTCCATTTTTCTGTGTGTGTGAGCAATAAAATTGTTTAATTTACTCGCCAGATGAGGCTTATTCATTTGCCAATTGAAATTCGCGTGATGCTGCCAATGCGGCAGCGCCCCCTAAATGAGCAGAGGCCAATCACTGGGGAGCACTGACTGCACAATACACTGTTTGCTTGGTAGTTGTAGAGAACTGAGAGCTGTTTTTTTGTAGAGAATCTAAATCCGAAAAGGCGAGCGAAAGCTGTAGAGCAGGCAAAGGGTAGAGCAGGCATTCTTACACTCAGTTTAGTGTGTATATTGAGAGTTGATTTAAGAGAATTTTTTTGGAAGGTTCTTTGCCTGAGGCAAGAGTCAGGGCGAATCTATTCAGAAGTTCCTTAGTTGTACACAGCTGAAGTTTATAAAAAGTTTAATTTATAATAGCAACTAAAAGCTGTTTAATATGTAAATTAATAGATTTTCCTAAAACCATTTTCTAGGCTGCTAAAATTAAAAATTTATATTCATTTTGGTGAGCCTTTACATAACAATATAATATTTTTTTTTTTTATAAATTTCTATAATTATTTCAGATAACTCCTGTAATAAGACTCACTACCTACCAAACACAATTTCTATATTAAAGAAATAGCACAAACATATATACTCTTCTCGCATTGCAAACACTGTATAGCAACAACAACAACAACATGAGACTTTCACTTTCGACCGCTTGCATTTCGTTCGTATCAGTTTCATTGTTTTTCTATTTTCTTAGTTTTAGTTGTAGTTGTTGTTGTTGTTTTTTGGGCAGGTCAGTTTTGTTGTAGACATGGCTTAAAGCACAAATCGCCGCCTGCAAAAGAGTTTGCAATGCTTGAGCGCATTTGCGATTTGGGCCGTCTTAGATATCGGACTCATATAATTATTGTGTTTTATACATACCCTGTGCTTAAGAAATTAACCAAGAAATGGGCATTATCAAACTGATTGCATTTAAAGCTTATGTAAACTGAGCGGAGAGAGAGAGAGAGAGAGAGAGAGAGAGAGAGAGTTGAAATAGTAGTTACGATGGCTTAAGAGTTAAGATCAGCAGAAAATTAAAAGATTTTAATAAGCGGTTATATTTGGGAAATTGTACTGGTTTTTTGTTTACTTCACTTATTTTCAAAATATTTTATTTAGATGTTAAAGAACTTTTAATTAAGTAGCCATTTATTTTTTTATTTTTTATTATATATATATTATTATTTATAATTATTTAAATATTTTTAGCACTCACTAGAATGTTTTTTAAAAAGTCTTTGCTCCATCCTCAACTTAGTTTCCATTCATACTCCCATATTCAATTCCAGGATATCTGCCAGTCAATCACCTTCGATCATGAACATTCTTGCTTGTTTGTTTTCGGGTTAGTTGACTGATATACGCGTCTAATGGCCAGGCCAAGTAGCTCTGGTTGCATTGTGCTCGGACTCTGGCCTAAGAAAATGTTGTAATATAATTTTAATTTGTACCAGAAATGATTGCCAATTGCCGCCGCTTTTTGTTGATTATACAATTTTTAAGTCTCACTGTTGTTGTTGTCGATTTTTCAGTTGTTGTCGAGGCGTTCGCCGTTTTGGCTTTCAATGAAAGTGCTCGGAGCACTTAAAGTTTTGAGTGCTACTTTAACTAAAATTGAACACACAATTTGTATAATTATTTTGCTGGCCTCTTTGGCCTGTGGGGGCAGCTGAGTCAAAGACCCGAAGCTGATGGAGCTTAAGACTATAAATTACATACAATGGGAATTGGTTAAGGCAGGTGACAGAATATATACGGACGAGGAGTGAAGTACTTAACTTTCAATTATATAGACTGTGAAGTGAATGTGGAAGCAGGATTGGATTAAAGATATATTATATACAAGATATCATTGAGCTATAGATAATCTATCAGAGAACTTGGAAGAAAGTAGTTAAGAAATCATTCAATGACATAACCAAAATATATTTATCAATAATTAATTTCTAAGTCAATGCTATACTTTATCGATTAACGCATAAGCCTTGGATCATTTGTTATAGTTAAGGAAACTGTAGATAAATCAAATTAATGATATTGCCAACACATTTGAAAGAGTCTTCATCTATAATTAAATCTTAAGAGCAAACACTTTCAATTGTTGCAACAGCAGTGTTATCGATGCACATTTAACACCTAACTTCCTCATAGCACTTAATTTCAAGGCCATAGCTAAACATACCCAGCCTAGGGTTAGATTTAGAGTCCAAGACTTATTATCGATTATTCACTGTAGCCAAAAGCATTCAACGATTAATGAGCTTAGGCCCATAAGCGAAAAGTCGCTGGTCGCGCAGGTCGTGAAGGTCTTAGGGTCTGACACTTCAGTCGATAACCATATACAAATATGGCACATATTGTCCATAAGATGGGCCTGCTGATAGCCCCCAGTGGGGTAGCTTTAGGGCCGGCTGGCCATATGGGGCGCATGCGTGAGGTCGTCGCACTAAAAATGTCAAATGGTTCACTGCACTAATGAGAGCGGCTATAATCAGCTGCGGCCCCCCTTCTCGTTAACTTGGCCAACGGAGCTCTGCGCATTGGGCAATGGGTAGCGCGCAGCCAATCTTTAATTGTCCAGTGAGCGACTGTTGTTGTTGTGTTGTTTTGGCCAAATGCTGAGTGTGTGTCGCGTTTGTCGCAATCGCTGCGAATGCCAATTGGTAATCTGTGGGGCATGTGGCAAGAATGACCATAAAAACAATTTGAGCCTGTCTAATTTATACACGCTACAACAACAACAACAACTACATCTCCGTCTGCGTCGCCAGTTGTTTAATTAATGTTATTTTCGGTTTGGCGCTAATTAAAGTTATGGCCAAGTAAAAAAAATGACCAGGCTTACAGCCACTAGTGTGCGCAGGCGTGGCATTTGTGCCACAACTGCTGCCGCCTGTCGCTTGCAACATGTTCGCATCGAACATGTTCGAGCGCGCGTACTGAATGGCCTTAGCGTCTGCTGAGCGTCTGCTTCCCATGCAAATGAGTCCAAATGATTGTTGTTGTCTGCCCTAAGTGCAGTGGGAGTGTATGAGAGTGGGGTATATTAGCTATGAGTGAGCGTAATAAATGCTTACAATATTCAATTCAATGCTAAACTTGCTCCTTCTGCTTCTGCCTCTCTCTCTTTTTCTCTCTCTCTTTATTTTGATAAAGCTACTCTGCCCACTTTCCATAAATAAATTTTCCTTAAATTCAACCAACAATTCCTCTTAAGAGGGTATTTTGTAGTCTTCTTCTGCTGCTTCATCTTGCACTTGCAATTGTCTTTTGTTTTTGTCTACTGTCACTGCCACTGCCAAAATTGTGTATGTGCTTAACGGTTTCTCCCCCTTGCTTCAACGGTATGACCGACAAATATCGCCATATATAGCCTCTAAATGCCATTGCGGCTGGGCCCCAGAACCTCAAGCAAAATGTTGAATTGTTTTTGTGCGTCTACGTGCCGCGTTTGCTAATTATCATATCAATTTTTGTAAAGGCCCCTCTGCTGCTTCTTCTTCTTCCTCTTTCCTTCAAGTGTGTGTATGGTTTTTTTTTTTTCTTTTTTGCTGAGGCTTAAGTTAGCATTGCGAAATATTCCATGTTGTTGTTGCTGCTGATTATTTATATATATTTTATATATATGTATATATCTTGTATATATATAAATTCGTTCCCCCAACAATACACAGAATACTAATATTGAGCTGTAAATAACAAATGTCATTGGGCAGTTATTCAAGAAATACAACTATACAGTTATTATTGTTTGTTTTTCTCTTTTATTTGTCGAACATTTGAATTGAAAGCAGCTCTGAGTTATGGTCAAAAAATTTATGATAGCTGTTAATAGTTATATCATTTTAATGTATAAATTTGGCACAAAGTTTTGTTTTGAAAGCAAATTTTTATTTGAGCGAAAAGAAAGCAGAGCAAGATTAGACAAATAAATGCATAACTGGCGTTGGTTCTATGAAATGTTTTGGTTTCCGATAAGATTTAAAAATATATCAAATATAAATATATCACATACATTTGTCAAATAATGAATACATTTTTATTTTTTTAATTAAAATTAATAAACTAATCTTTTATTTTTAAAACTAAAAATAATAATTTTTTTATTTTTTAAATTAAAATTAATGAATAAATTTTTTATTTTTTCTTATTATTTTTTTTTTATTAAAGTGTTGTAAGACAGTTTTTAGTTAGTAAAGTTATATTACAAATTAAAGTAAGTGCATGCAATTAGTTGATATTCAACTTCCTTGAGAAGTTAGCATAACTGACGTACTTCTCATGCTTAACTCAGTCTTATTTAATATTAAATTTTGTCATTTAAATTTATAGTTAAATTACTTTGAAATTGTCAAAGCTTACAAATGACATTCAAACATAATTTATTTACTTCTAAGTCGTTTTTTGTGTTGAAATATGTTATTATTATATATATTTTATATTATGCAATCTTCTTAATGCCTACATTTTGTCCATTTACTCTTTGAGCTGTTTAGCTGGACAGAATAAATTGAGTTAATAATATTTTCATGTAGTTAAACAATTTGTGCGCTTGTTAAAACTTGCAATCGCATTCGAGTGGCTCGGCTCGCATTTTGGCGTCATAATTAACACAGTCGAAAAAAGAAAAAAAAAAACTGACGATGCTTAAAATTCGCACAAGGCCATCGGATTTGGTAATCGAGGCGACAGAGATGCGTCTACAGCGTCCGATAATAATCTGTAATCATTATAATCATAGCCATTATTATAGCAAAAAGAAAACAACAACAAATTAATTGCCAAGTGTGGAACGATACGATTATTGATTTGTTTACATTATATATATATAAATATATATATAAATTATATATACATATATATAACTCTGCAGTCTCAGCCACAGCCCGCTGTAATGAGCGTTTTTAATGCGATTTTATTTGCTTTGCCTCGAGACCATGAAAATCACATAGATAAACAGCCAAAAAGAAAAAAAAACAACAACAAGTAATAATAAACAACAAAATGTTTGTCAAAGTTTCAAACTAACTTTTTGCACTATCATCATCATCATTATCATTATCATTATGGGTATTTTATCATTACCATTATCATCATCATGAGTTTGATCTTGACGCAAAACATTTGCGACAATTTTAACACATTTTGCTGATTTATAGCTGCACATGAAATTTTCGATTTTATGCTTTATTTTGCCAAGTGATAGAGTGAGAGAGCGATAGATAGACAGAGAGGGCAGCAGGTAATTGCTGCTATAAGGAAATCGTTCATGATTTTGTTGTTTTATTTCAACTATTTATGCAAATTTGTTTTTATATTTGATTTGGTTTTTTTTGTCAGACTTGGGTGTGTGATTTAGCAGGTGTGTGTGTGCTATCTGGGCGTTTAGATTAATTAGTAGTCATTTATATTGTTTGGACTTGCAAGGAATCTGGAATTAGTTTTGGCTGGCCAAGATGAAAGATAAGGAGAACGCCTTCCGCAGCTCTTAAGAACTAGTAGCTTTGGGTGTTGGAAGTACACAAATGAATAATGGAATGAGTAGAGCGACTGGACTTACACTCCGATAAGCCAATTACAGCAATTTCTGTTTAACTGATTGTCACTCTCTATTAACTCTAATATAACTACTGAATTCTATTCCCCCCATATCCCTATAACGATTATATTCTAATCAACTCCATTATTCCATTATCAATCTCTGCTTACTTTCAGTTTCAGTTTTCACCCAGTCAATTTGCCTGCACATGAGCTGTAAAACACTTAATTAAGTGCATGTTGATCGATAATATTCAACTAACCGAAGCATCGATATCAATTAAATTGAAAAAAACTTTCCAACGTTGGCTCTACAAATTGTTTCGACAGCAACTGCCAATTAATGACTTAATTAAGTTAATCTTAATTATCTGTGCAGATATGTGCATGCTTGTTTTCATTGATGCTGACAGGTGCAGCGTGGCGTATGCGTAATTATTGCCACTAATTAAAAGCACAATGCAAATCGCGCATACGCCGTGTGCGCCACTGCAACAGCCATTGAACTTGTCAACAATATAACTGCAGCGCATTTCTCCCATTTGCACATGACTCTTTGCCTGCTGTTAATTATTAATAATTTAAGGAATTTACGTGAAGCAGTTCATGCAACTCGCCCACAAATTATCCAACAGATCAATTGCCATTTCCACATGCGTTTTGCTCTGAATTCATAGCCATATCCATATTTCATATTTTGACTTTAATAATTTCCGTATAACCAGCCGAATTATGTCCGCTATTCGTGTGTGTAACCACACGAATCGATCGGATGTAAATGCTAAACGGAACATGTCTTGAATGGGCTGTAAAATATATACCATGAATGTTTTTATTTTAGGCAGTTTTTTATCTCGTATAGCCGAAAAAGAGGAGTTTTTATTTTAGTTGGGAAATAGCAGCAGCTATAAATAATAATAAAATCTTTTTTAAAAAATTTTATAAATATTTAATATACATAAATTTACACTTATTCCTTATATATTTTATATCTTAAGATCTACAAAGATATTTTATGTATTCCCTATTAAAAATTACCTGAAAATAACAATATTTAATTCATTATTTATTTATTAAATGCCTTCAGAAGCTATTGTATTGCTAAGCCAAAATATGACTCAGCTATAATAGAAATATATCTAAGATAAAGCAGAAATTACCTAAGCATAAGAACAAATTGAAGCTAAATATAATTAACAAATTCTTGAAATTCAACCACTATAGAGATAATTATTTTAATTTATTTGTGTATGCTTAATGAAGATAACTCGTAACAACAAATAGAGCTGCTTAAATGGCTAAAAAAAAAAACTAAAAGAAGTCTCTTCTAATTGTTGGAGTGCCTCAAGTATACTTGAGACAAAAAGTAAACAAAGACTTGACATACGACTAACATGCCTCAACACAACAAACTACAACTCGTGTTGGGGCAACACCCGCTACAACATGACACCCACACACACACACACATTGCTCAATGATGCCTCAAGTTCAAGATACAAATGTGTACAAACAATGTGCATTGTTTTAGATACATATTTTTCGCTTCTCTTGTTTTTTTTCGCCTTCTCAGTATTTTTTCAACTTCCGCGTGCCACACACAAAAATATCTCAGCGAGATGCAAAGCTAAAGATACTCGTTAATCAACAACAACAACAACAACAACAGCTGCAAATTGTGGTACTTTTTGTGCATTGTTGTGGCTGCTGTGCGTGTGCGTGTGGGTGTGTTTGCTGTGTGGGTTGCGTTTTTCACAGCGCTTATCACACACTTCATTAATTTTGTTTCGCTTTTCATTTTGCATGCCGCACTGAGCCGTAATTATGGCTGCAGCTACATGTTCGTGTATCTGTCAGATACACACCACATCAGGTTTCACTTTTTGTTTTTCTCTCTCTCTCTCGCTTGTCTGCTGCTTCTTCTACTTCTGTCGGTTGCAACATTGCGCGCTGCACGCTGCACTTGAAACTGAAACTGAAATTGAAATTGAAAATTTGCCACGCGTGAAGAGGCGCAACTGCTCACATTTTGTATCTGTAAGATACATTTAGTATCTGTGCGCTACAATATTTGGCATGTGTTAAACAGGCAACAGTTTGTTGCCATTTAGCTACAGTTGCTTCTGTTGCTGCCTTTAACGCTTCGTTAACACCAAATAAACTAAAAGTTATTAAACATGAACAAAATATATAACCTTTGCTTTTTTGCTTTTCTTAATATCTGTTTGATATCATTAATTCAATTAATGTACCACGACTGCTCAGCTCGAAGCTAACTCTGATTTCTAAACTAGATTCAACGGATATCACAATTTAGATTATGGCTAAAACTCATTATTAACTAGAACGTGCTAATGAGTTTTAGTTAAGTAATTTTACGACTGGCGAAAATCACAATTTAAGATGGCTAAATATAGATGGAGATATGAGTTTTCTAAAATTATTAATAATCTAGAACTTGGTATGAATTAAATTCTAGATTTCGGTTGGCTTTTGCCTATATGTTAAACAAAAAAATAATTTAAAAAAAAAAAAACAAGTTAAAAAGCTCTAGTCGAGAAATCTCCTGAACCCTTCGAAGAACTGATATTTCAATAATTCTTCGCGTCTTTCTGCTTACAAAAGAAACACACACACACACGCATAAACAGGCATGGGCTCAATATTTGAAAGAGACGGTACTTGAGTAAAAGTAAAAGCAAGGAGACAAGAAGATCATTAAAGATGTCTATGTGTATGCAGCAGCTCTCATTTCGTATTTGTATTTAGGTAAAACAAAGCTAGAATGCTCACAGCAGCAGAGAGCGTTCCCAGTGGTCACTTGAAGCTCGAATGTAACGAGCTCTACCTGCCGTCAGGCTCAACATTTGAGAGAGCTTGAGTAAAAGTGGCCCTATATAAAGGGCAGCAGCTGCAGCAGTTCTTCAGTCTGCCAGGCCTGCTGGAGGTCAGCGCAATAAAGGGAAGTAGAGTGTGTGATCGATCAACTAAGCATTAAAGACGTAGAGGAACTACGTAATGGAATTACGTAGAGAAAATACGTAAAAGAATTACGAATGAAGTAGAGGAAGTGTGTTTAATCAATTTTTGTTTATTTTTCTAATACATTTAACAAATTGTATATATACATATTTATATTTATTTATATTTTATTTTATTTTTATATTTATATAAAATTATTTATTTCTCTACACAATTTTAATACAAAATCAAAACCTGCACTTGAATACAGATTAAATTTTACATTGTATTTATTTATATAAATCATATTGAAGCTGTTCAAAGTCATGAGCATAAGAGCTAATTAGAGATTGTAAACTTTCTTTTTACAATACACTTTTCTTACACTTGCACTTTTCAGTCCAATTATAGCGCTAAGTGGAGCTTAGTGCTAATTTAGATGTCTTCAAATTGCAATTTAAGTAAAATGTAGTAGATATGGCTTGAGTATAACAAATGGAATTTCTGCCAGAAATTAACATTATAAACAGAAGCTGACATATCTATAAATATATATCTAGCAAGCATAACTTCAGAAAGAACGGGAAACTCTTGGATGTCCTTTAAGCTCTGTTATCAATCACCGCTTTCTGTCTTATCAAAATCCTATCTTTATAAACTATTGCAGACTCTCGACGATTCACAGCCGTACAGTAGTGATAAAAAAAATGTAAAATTTTGGCAAATACTAAAGCTTGCACAATGCAATTTATTTAGATATATTTTTTTGACTGTTTTCAATGAATAAATGAAAGCAGAAAAACAAATGAACATTTCCGTACCACACCCCAAATAAAGGCAAAACTTTTGATTTACAACGGCAAAGCGACGATTAAGCAACAACAACAACAACAATGAGACGCACTAAGACAAACAGCAATCAACAGAGAGAGGCAGCAAAAAAAAAACAAATTAAAACTCGTCAAAGATAAACAAAAACGAAAAAAAAGAGACGACCTCCTAAACGAAAAACTAAGGAAAAAAACCAATAAGTTGGCTAGAGTGAGCAATGATTGCCTAGGAGTTACCCTGTGAGAGCACAAAACAACAACAACATGTGGTTTATATGTATATGCTTTAAATTTGCTCTAGATCTGAGCATAGTATAGGACTCTGAATCTTTTTATTAGAAACTCTTCAAGATCAAATTAATTTATATATAAATATTACATTGCTTTGACTAGTTAGGCTCCTGTCCATAGCCAAGTAATTTAATAAAAACAATATACCCTCTATAATCTTTTTAGCCTGCATTCGCATTAAAAGCCCAACACAGCTCGAAAGATCTGACCAAATTATGCCAAAGTTGGAGTCTGGCGTTGCAGTTTTCATTGTTGTTGGTGTTGCTGCTGTTGTTGTATTTGTGATGCTGATGATTTGTGCCAGTGCCACTTGAACTCAGCATCATCTTTAGTTCGTTGTGGACTTAAGATTTGCGTTGAAGCTGCTGGCGATTTGTTGGCCCTCAGCAAGTTGTTCAAGTCGTCGTTGTTGTTGTTGTTGCTGTTGTCCGTTGTCTTGTAATACAGCTTACTTACATGCATATTATATTGTTGCTGCCCGATTGCATCATCTGCGTTCAATTGTGCAATAAATGGTTTAAAATATGATTGTTAAGACGTACGCCCATTAAATATATAAGCCTCAATCGATCTGTGCTGTGTGAAAGTTAAGTTCAACTGATTTTGATGGGCTGATTGTAGATGAAATAAAAAAATAATTATATAATTAAAATTAATATTAAAACTATCTTCTGTTGTATTAGCACATGATATAATTTTGTTTATTTATTATGATATAATTTATAAGACATTTATTATAATAATTTTAAATAGTTTTGATTATTAAAATGATTTAACATTTATTTTTAGTTTCAAATTATTATTATATTTTTTAAATTATTAAAACCCTGTATTACCACAGCCTAACTAATCAGCCATTAAAATCGCATCTATACAGAATTTTTTGGAAGCCTGTTTTACTTTATTAACTTCTTTATTTCCCAGTTAGCAAATTCCCAAAATCATTGTAAATCTTTCACTCTTATTCAGGCAGAGCAACAAACAAACTTTTAATTTGATTTTATTAGAGAACCAAAAACTTTGCTAATTTAATTACTAAATAAAATATGTGTGTTTTCGCCTATATATTTATTTTATTTATTAGATTTTTTTCCTTTTTTTGGGTTTTTATACCCTGAACCCATTTTCAATGGGAAATCAGGGTATAATGGTTTTGTTAAAATACATGTAACAGGCAGAAGAAGGCGTAGCAGACCTCACAAAGAATATATTTTCTTGATCAGGATGACGAGCTGAGTCAATTTAGTACTATTCGTCTGTCTATTTCTTCTAAGTATTCCCTCTACATATTTCTTCCAAGTATTTCCACTTTCTTCTAAGTATTTCCTCCACTTATTTCATTTACGTAATTCCTCTACGTCTTTAATCGATCACACACTCACCTTCACTTCGTTGCGCTGACCCCCACCAGGCCTGGACGACTGAAGAAATGCTGCAGCTGCAGTCTTTTATATACGTAAAGCCACTTTTACTCAAGCATTGTCTCTCTCTCTCTCTCTCTCAAATGTGAAGCCCGACGGCAGGTAGCGTTCGTTGCAGTTGACATTCAAGTGAGCACTTACTACTATAAGTCTTACTACTATAACTATAAGTCCTACTACTATAACCATTACTTCTACTACTACAACTATAAGTCTGCTGCGCTTTATATATGCCCACTATTACTCAAGCACTGTCTCTCTCAAAGTTTGAGTCCGACAGCGCTCGTTGCAGTCGTTGCTTCCAGTGAGCAATGGGAACGCTCTCTGCTGCTGCGAGCATTCTAGCTTCGTTTTACACATACACATACCAAAAGAGAACTGCTGCTCACACATAGACAACTCTAATGATCTTTTGCTCTTTTTCTCTCCTTGCTTTTACTTTTACTCAAGCACTGTCTCTCTCGTTGTAGTCGAGCTCTCTTTCGCTGTGAGCATTCTAGCTTCGTTTTACCTGCTACACGCACACTTCTTCTCTCCTTGCTTTTACTTTTACTCAAGTACGGTCTCTCTCAAATGTTGAAAGACGCGAAGAATTATTGAAATATCAGTTCTCCGAAGGGTTCAGGGGATTTCCTAGTCGAGCAGTCTCGACTAGAGCTTTCTTACTTGTTTTTTTAGCGTTATATAGAGCTAATGTATTGTTTCCTTGTTGGACCAACCCACTTGGTAGTGGGCATTGCAAAAGTTTTTGCTGACGCGGCGCAATAAATGGGGAGCACACACACACAGACACACTAATATAAGACAAATTTCTTAGCCATTTCTTTGGCTGGTTTTTTTTTCTGTGTGTTTGCACACGTGCAAAGCGAACAATGAGTGCAGGAGGTGGAGCAGCAGGAGGCGGCATCGAGGGGCACTTGCTATGAGGAAAAAGGAAACGGCGCGCAGGTCCAATTCCAACAAGTTAAAGAGCAAGAAAAATATATAAATATATGTATATTGTATATAAGCGAAACGTGTTGCAATCAAACGCATAAAGCGATAAATGCGACTATAAAACGACACATTGAAAATCGAAAGGTGAGGCACAACAGCACAAAAAGGTATAAAGGGGGGGAGGGGGGGGGGGGGACTGGCAAATCTGCATCAGCTGCACATTGCAGCTGCCTCTAACAACGCGTGTATAGTTGCCCGCAGCATGCGGCATGCAGCATGTTGCACAATGCCAAAGTTGGCGCGCTTAAAAATTGGAGCAGAGATCAACGAGCCGCCGAGTCGACACTTTAAAGGCAACCAGCAGCTGCCTATCCGAGCAAGGGGCGCGCCGCCTGAGGGGCGGCAGTGGAGCAAGGGAGCATGCTGGAGCAGGTTTTTTTTTATGCCAGACTCATAAATGCATACAATAAGCCCCGTTGGCCATATGCGCCGTTTACCTGGTTCTTTTATTTTACACTCGTTCATGAAATGAAAGAGAGAACATATTAGTTTTGCTTCTAAAGAAACTTTGTGTGTTTACATAAAAGAATTGTTACAATTAGTTAGTTATATACTATAGTACATCGATATATATCTATATATATTTCTTTTCCAGCCTAACAAACAGATTCTCTAATTTTCTTGAGCTCTTCTTCTCAAAGAGTAATATTTCATTATTATTTAAAAATAGCGTCTTCCTAAAAATAATGTTCTATTAAATTTGTAGATCAAAGACCTTCAACATTCAACCACAGCTAAGGCCTCTCTTTATAGACCTTGGCAAAGAGATAAAAATTACATAAAACTTAGCTCATTTGGTCGATGAGCGAGTATTGTGCAGTCAGTAGCGTTCCAATGCAACATTCTTATTATTTTTAGTTTTTTTTCTCTTTTGTTTGCCTTAGTCGCCAGGTATTTGGCACACGAGCATTAGGTTTCGGCACAGCTTTGTTTTTAAATGGGCGCAAATATTTATTGAATAACCAAAGTAGAACAATTTTTATGGGTTATCTACAGAGAATACGCTTCTGATTGGAATTGCTGATTGCGGACTTTGTGAATGATTATTATTAAATGAAATAATTATTCTCATTATTTTTTATAGCTAAAATAATAATTATATATTTTAAATCAAATAGCCTTACATTTTTTTATTCAACTTAAAGCCTACTAAAATTTAAATTTGTATAATATTAATAAATACTAAATATCAAAATCTATATTTAATTAGCTCACATTGAAAGCTACTTTACAACTATTTGTCTGCTTCGATTATTAAAACTCCAAAAGTAAATTCAAATTTTCTCGTTTTGCCCACCGCAGAGCGACCTCAAAACCTCTCTAAATGTTAATTAAATTGTTTGCCATGATTAATTGACATCAATTGGCACTCAACGAGGCTTCGACCATATAAACCGCAAACGAAATTACTGACCTGCCCCATGAAAATGATATGTGAGCAACTCAATGACAATGCCGCCAACGCACTGAAAGTGAAAGTTTTTTTTGTTTTAATTCACATTTTTCTGTGGCTTGGCAATTATTTGTTTTTATAAGTAAACGAAAAGTTTTCAAACCGAAACCCACAAATAGAAAAAGAAAAGAAAAATGAAAAAACTATGCATAAATTTAATATTTACATTTGAAAAAGTCAACTCGCTGAGCTGGGCGCTGCATTGTACAGAGCGAGGGAGAGGGAGAGGGGGAGAGAGAAAGAGATAGTGAATGCGTGAGTCAGATTATATTACAAACCTCAAATGCCAACGAAGTGTTGAAGTTTTGACCACGTTCAGCTCGGCGGGCGGCGACAGCCGACTTGACTCTGATATTTTTCCAGAAACAACAACTTGAAAGCCGGTTCAAGTTTAAAGGCTACACGTTGTTATATAATTGCGAGCCATTTCTTCTCTTTGAACTTGGCAACTAGTTTAACTGCATGCCAGCGTTACGTTAATTCACCAAGAAAAACAAATTTACATATCAATGCGCATTCAAAGCTTAGCTCTGGCTGTGATATAATCAGTTCACAGTGGCTTAAATAGGTTGTTAATTAATTAAAGCCCGACCACTGGGTGGGTTCAAAGCTGTTAAAGTGCGGCATAAGCAAGATCGAACCGAAAGCAAGCAACATCAGCTCAAGTTCGACAGCGAGCATCGAACAGCTGCAACAAGTGTGATTTGAAGAGAACAAGTTTGATAGAAGTAGAAGACAGAACTTCTGCCACAGAAGGATGTAATAATGGCACCATGTACATACATATGCAATAGAAGATTTATCATATATTCCAGTCTATTCGAAATTAGAAAACTATTTGCATTCAACAAGTATTATTGCCTGTGCGCTTGCATTTAACTGTCTGTCAAAGCTCATGTTAGTTGACATGTTGCTACTGTTAACATGTTGTTAAAATTGTCATGCACTGCGACAAAGCTTCGTATTTTAATTGGCAGCAGCTCAGTGACAAGTTGACAGAGAGATAGAAGAAATTCAATTGCAGTTGTCACTATTGACAATGAAGTGAAAACCGAGCCAATTAATTAGCTTTTATTAACAATCAACAACAGCCCCAGACAAATATAAACAGAAGAAGATCAGCGAAAATATTGTTGGCTTAAGAGAGCAGCAGCTTGCATATCAAACCAGATTTACTGTTGGCTCTCCAGTCAGAGTAACTTGAATGTTCGATGCGAGCGCAATATGCAGCTCTCAACCAGTGCACTTATGTACTACCTGCAGCCAGACTGTTTACATGTTTGATGTAAACTTAACAGCGCTGCAGACACTAAGACGTCAGCTGAGCGGAGCAACTGCAGTGCGCTGAGAGTCTTTCTGTTAGCTTACATGTTCGATCGGCGCTTGGCATGCAACCACTACATACACTTCAAACCGAGCTGTAAAACGCTGCCTATGAAAGACTAAGCTCTCTCGCTCTCTCGTCTCTTCGTTAGCATACATGTTCGAACGGCGCTGCGCGCTCAGTCGCAACAGTCGTAAGTCTGGGCACAAGCGCAATACGTTTCGTGTCTCACGAAGTTCGATCGGCGCTCGAGCTTTCTACGAGTTGCAGCCTTCGCGGTTCGCAGGTCTGCGCACTGCGCAGAAGTGAAGACCAATCATGTTGTCAGTCAAGACGCGAGCGTCTCGTAAAGCGCAAGCTTCGGTGGGAGTTTTATTTATGCGGCGATCTTCGTTTAGATTTGTGGCTTGCCATGCCAGCCAAGCGCATTAATGGATTCTATGTGCCGCGACTGAAACGTGTTTGAAATTCGCAAACAACAAAAGCATATTCAAAAACAAAAAAAGAACTGTGAAAACTTTGTTTGGCCCAAGCGACCAAAAGGAAAAAGTGTGAACAAATATAGTATAGAAAAGGTCCAAAAATCAATATAAATAAAAGGTGAATGAATATCCAGAAATGGCAAACTATGTCAAATGCAAAGAAAGTTACAAAGCCAAAGAGCTAAACGTGGGCATCATATAGAATGAAATATGATTTACGATATATGTATATATATACGATTATAGCTATGGGAACGACAGCTGGTAGGTTGTCTGAGGCTTGTCTCGGGCACCGCTGTTCGCGTGGGCCACACTGCAATTCCAATGTAAAGAAGACCATTTTGGGATAACTCATTGCTCATGTTCATCATCTCAAGTGTTGGCAATTGTCATACGCCCAGGCATGCGAGTTCCAAAAAGCAGAAGAATTATTGAGAAGATTTGCAAATGTTGTTGTTGTGTTTGCTGAGTCATTTCGTGAAGCACTTGTTGCTGGGTGTTGATTTGAGGGCGCGGCTGATGCGTGATGCGAATGTGATAAGTAAATACAAAAGATTCTTGCGGGTCTTTAGAACGCATTCCAGAAGAAAGCAGTTCTAAAAGCCAAAAGTGGAGCCATAAATTGCAAGGCGAAATATCTTTGATCTGTGTCGAAAACAATAGAATTTTAAATGAAATCACGTTGATGAAAGTATTCTAATGCTGCAAAAGGCAAAAGGCAGAATAATCAAGCAATATACGTGAGATCATTTTATTAAGATAAACTAAATGTACTTTTATATATGTGTAGATGTGAGAGTTCTTTGACATTGATCATTTTGATTGATTATTTGTTATGTATATAAAATTATAGAAACTCTAAATATCTCCCATATGATTCTACAAATTGAATCCGCTCACTTCTGCTCAGAACCTATCCTATATAGTAAATTATTCAATGTCACATTTAGTATTCTGCAATTATCCAACTATCATCTCATCATTCTTGATGATATCACAGTTAGTTAAACTCTTTATTTATAGAAATTTGTATTTTATTTAAGCTAATCATTTCGCATAATTCGCAAGGTCGTCAGACATAAAAATAAAACCTGTTTCTTTTTTCTGTTTTGACGCACTGCCAAAAAATGCACAAAAAATAAATAAATAAAAAGCAAACCTAATGAGCAGAAGATTTCATTCAGCTTAAATAAATTCATTGGCATAACAATCAATTGTCGCCTTAAAAATTGAATTTAAATATTAAAAACATATTTCACTGATAGTTCAGGAAATATTTTTTGTATGCTCTGCATTTGTTAAGCATGTGGAGTTATCAGAAAATAATACAGATTAAATTTTTATGACTGTTTGATATGAATGCAAGAGAAGAATTAAATGGGAATTTAAATAAAACATCGAAATTTTTATATGAAATACTATTTAATGTTTCAAACAGGTTTTTTGTTGTTAAGTGGATTTTTAGTTTTTTTTTTAACAATTTTTATTGGCATGCTTTAACACTTTAAAAAATTTGAATTTCAATAAGTTCTTAAATGCTTGAAACTGGAATGATTCTCGAGAGGGACTGTCTATATGATAAAAAATGAAAAACTTATTTATAATACTTCACAGCTGCAATTCCTTCATCTCAATTAGTTCAAGGAATGAACTGTTTCAGATAAAATTTAAATCTGTTTCACACACAACTCTAAAGCTGCCTTCTTTTATGGCGCTTGCCTCACTTTATGATGGCTCGTTTTTAATCAATTTATGCGCTGCGTTGGCCATAAAAGCACACTTAAAAAAATGATTACACAAATTTCACTGGATTTATCTTGGCCACATTAAAGTGGCGCGCACTTGCGGCTTTAACAGTCATATTAAAAACTCATAATAAGTTTCAAATGTGTTTGCCAAATGATATTAAGTTTATGAAGGCAGCAGAATTTGAATATTGATTAGCTTAAGAGACAGATATTAGGTCTTTCCATATGATAGGAAACTAATTGTATAGCATATGAACTTCACACATTTCACACATATGCAAATGGCCAATTGACGCCGGGTCCAATCAAACAAATGGCCAACTAACCTCGTACCAAGACCACATAGTAATTAATTAAACGAAGACCAGTACTTTACAAGTAGATATACATGAATTTACATATATAGATAGATATATAGAGATATCTTGTGGCTAATGCTAATTGCATTGTCTTGCGGGAATTGTTTGCTTGTACCGCATGGCGTATACGTAATGTGCATTTATGCAACTACACAGCTGCATGGCAAAGGGTGTGCGTGTGTTTCTGTCTCTGTCTCTCTCACTCTATCTCTCTCTTTCTCTTTGTAAGTCTGCCTGTATGCGTGTGCATTCCATGCCTCAGTAAGCGTTGCAAAAACTGTAATAAATCAAAATATTGTAACCATCGTTCGATTTATTTGCGTGCCTGGAAATATGATAAAATATAGGCAGACAATTCAACATAGCAACCTATGGGCATTGTTGATATACCCTATATATTTATACAGTGGGGTGTATTGATTAAAGAGTAGAAGAAATATATAATGGGATAATAGATGATTATATGAAAATTATGCTAATATGCAAATTTTATCTAGAGCAGTTCAGAAAGTTAATTGAAACCTAAGCGAAAAATAATTTCAATATATAGATTATATCAATATTCCAGTAAATCAACAAAGACTTCTATAGAACTATACAAAACCTTTGTATAAATTCTTGATATATTTCCTCTAGGCCAGAGTATCTGTCTAGTCATGCATATTCACCTGTTTCATTATTTGATTTAAAATTATCTGCGTGCCCAGGCAAATAGTTGCTGGCAAATAGATTTGATTTGCGTGCCAAAGCAAAGTCACGTTGCATTGTTTATATTGCAATTTATTTGCAATATAATTTTATTTTATAAAGATTTCTTTTTGCTAGCGCTAAGAAAACAAAAGAAAGGCTAAAAGAAAATATTACAAAGCGGCGCGCGACATTATTTCAATGTCTTGAAAGAGCGGGTGGAATTAAGTGAAATAGTCAGAGCAAGAGCATAGTGAGAGAGTGAGAGAGAGATGGGCATGCAACCCATAGAAATGTAAATCGATCGCCCAAGAAATTAAAACAAAAAACTATGCAAATTAGCAAATTGCAAATGCCTGCGAAATAGTTGCATAAGCCGCAGCGACTGGACTGAAATGCGCGTAAAACAAACTATGGTTAACAAAAGAGAAAAAAAAAACCCAAAATAATCGATAGCCAATATATATGGTCAATATCTCAAAAGGTATATTGCCAAATGAACAGATGAATGTGCGAGTTATAATGGATCGCTGCACTTGCTGCTACGACTGAGGCAATGTTGGCTAAATATATATGAAAATATGTGAAATAACTATACAAATATACGGATATATATATATGTATATGTATATGTATGCGTGTGGAAGGTTGGGGCTTAGACGCTCTAATCATATAGCACAATAAACACTTTAGTCTAATGACATCATGCGAATAGTTAGGCAGATGTTTAGTTAAAATGTTAGGGATAGATAACATTGTAATTTTGTTGCAAATAAAATGGAGCAGAATCAATGAAAGTTTTTTGATATAGGTGTAATTTGTAAATTCAGAAAAATATATTAATCTTAATAAGAGTGAGTAAACAATATATGCTTAATGCTCCTAAATGCTCAAAATGTACTAAACTGCATTAACATGTCTGTTAACATCTATATGTTAAATTGTATATACATATTATATATCTTTATGCAGTATATACATTAATTTTCCTTTTATACTCTAAAAAAGCTGTGAGCCATGCAGTTGCTATAACTAGTTTATAACTAGTCTCTATTTAAATATTATTCAAAAATTATCGCTTGCACTTATCTGAGCATCATTTTATACCTTGACCTTCAAATTTGGGCTTCGAGACTTTAAAACGTCTCTGGCTACAGCACATTTGGCTCATTTTAAACTAAAATTTGGTTATACGTCTTTTGTTATACTTAAATCACATTAATTTGTGGACCTTTGCATGCAAATAAATAATAAATAATTTATGTTGGGGAATTTTATAGCTAAAAAAACAAACCAAATTGGTTATCAATAGCAAAAGAAAATAAGAAAAAAAAAAAAAAAACGGTTGGCATTAATAAAATCAAAATAAATGCAAATTTATATTATTTTAATATATATGCATCACAATTTCTGTTGATTTCAATTAAGGAGCTGTCAGACAATACAATATTAAATGCACATCATGAAAAGTCAAAAGTTCCTCCAACAACTATTTGATTTTCCAACTCAGCGAATTGGATTTTATCTTAATTAATTTTGTGCTAAATTTTAGTGTCAGTTGCATTTCATTTATTTTATATGATGTATTTATTTACTGTATGTAAATATTTTCCACTGCGGAAGAGCTAACAGATTTTTAATTAAAAACTTTGCGACTTTGTCAGGCAGGCAGACAGGCTAACCGAACAAGCCAATTATATTTGATGGTCAGTTTATGCAGATTAAAAAAAAAAAAATTGAAAGGAAACTAGTTAAAGTTGGGAAAATTCATTTTATTATGTAAAATTTCTGTAAGAAGTGCAGTTGGTAAATTTTCTAGATTTTTATTTAATTTAAAAAGAAATGTATTTTAAATTATTAAAAATTCTTTATATGTAATAAATGTTAATGCATTTAACAGAATATTTATTAAATGAGGCAGAGTATTGACGAAAATAATAATTAAATTTAACTTAAACAACTTTAGACAGCTGCGAAGAGCTGTGAAATTTCTTAAATTAAAAATTCCATTTCATCTATGCATAGCTATGACTCACTGTAATCAATGTACATAATATGAAGTCACCCAGCACTTTATAACCAGAGAACTTTACTTAATCTCAATCTCATATCATCATCACATATATAGTCTTAAGAACTTTATCAAATAGATCTACTTTTGCTCTATAAGCTAAAGTGAATTTCCATAAACGGCCAAGTGTTTGTTGTTAATAGGAAAATAAGAAGCCAACTAGTTTGACCGCAAAAAAATCGATGCAGATGTTAAAATATGCCATTAATTGTTAAACCTGCTCGATGAAGGTGAGCTAGTGGCTTTTAGGCGAACATAATGGCCACGACAATTTATGAATGTGTGGCACATTGATGGGGCATGCAACAGATTTGCTGTCGCTGGTTGGCGGAAGAGTTTCTGTTGTCGCATAAAGTGAAGTTGGCCGATTGCATAAGCGAGCCATTGAAAACTCAACCAGCTACGCACTCTCACTCACACACTCTCTCCTCTTCTCTCTCCTCCTCTCTCTCTCTCTCTGTCTGCAGCATGCGGGAACGCAGTCAAACAACGCCGCGCCGCCGTCGCAATGGTCCCAAGCAGGCGCTGCCCGTGGAGTCCAACTACCAGTTAGAGCCGACCGAGGCCATTTATGGCTCGGCTCTGTTGCCATCGCAGCGACGCTTTATGGATCCGTGGGATTTGGAGAATTACGATTATGTGCGCAAGAAAATGGACATGGACAACATTTTGCCCGACTATGAAACGGCGCTGGACTACGACCTGGAGCCATCGCAGTCGCCCAGTCCAGTCTATGGCCAAAGCAATCATGGCCTGGTCATGGCCTCTACCATGCCACGCCCACACACCAGACGCGTGTCACGCAGCCAGTGCCAGCTGGAGTGCTGTCGCCTGCCCAATCTCGGCAATCGCAATCGCAGTCGGAGTCGCAAGGAGCTGCTCTATGCGGCACGCAGTGAAGTCTATGGCCCGGCGCCGATATCGAGTAGATATGATGACTATATGGCCACCATGACCAGGCAGCTGCATCTGGATGACGATGATATCGAGCAAGAGGAGCAGGATCAACTCTATGGCGAGCAGCGACAGATATATAATGGCTATGGAGGTAGGTCTGGTATAACAGACTCTGATCAGTCTTTTACTTACTCTCACTCTCTCTCTCTTGTCAGGTTTCTCCAGCGCCAGCTCCTCGGAGCCACACTCTTCCATTGGTGATGAGCTGCCCTCGATGACGACGCTGCCGCGACGTGCCGCCACGCTGCAGCGTCCTGCGCAGCTGAGTCAGAGCAGAGAGCGCACGAGCTTCTACAACTCCAATTATAGTTCGGGCTATGGCACTGCACCGCATCCGCGTCGCAAGCGTAGCCAGGCCACTGGCAAATCCTTGGCCCTGACATCGACCAAAGCAATGCCACAGATTGATTTCCCCGCGCCGCCTCCGCTCTCGCCCGCCTACGACTATTGCAATCCGTATGCTACACTGCCGTATTGCAGCGTACCGGATTGTGCCGAGTGCCAGCAGCAGGCGACGTCCCTCATCTATGCGGCGCCATCCACACTTTATGGACGGACGGGTGGAACGCAAAGTGATTCGCCAAGCGATTCATCGCTCTACGCCGGAATTTATTCGCGTAAATTTGGCTTGAGCAAGAAGGGTCTGCTGCAGATCGATTATTCCTGCAGTTGGAATGATTTGGATCGTGTTATGGGTCGGCAGTACTGAGTGACCACTGTACGGCACTCGGGTCATGGGTGTTTGGTTTTAGTCTCTAGTTAAACTATTTACATTAAGAAACATCCATAAAAAATGAAAGCAAAACCCATTTGTACGTAACTCACTTCACATGCATATATACATACATACATATCTAATTGAAAAAAAAAACATGTATCAACCCGTACCAAATAATTTAAATTGTGTTTAGTCGCTCTCCAAGTCACGCATCTATCGTGCAACAAGTCTTTGAGATTTAACGAATAAAATTTATATTACAAATAATGTAAATATATTTTTGTTTCGATAATTATAGAAATTATTTGCGATATTTAAAATAAAAATATATATTTTTATATATTTAAATACATATATATTATTATTAGTTAAATATAAACAACTGAAGTTTTAAATAAAGCTTTTATTGCAGCAACTTAATTATTCAAGCGCTAAAAAGTATGCTACATATTTTAGATAATTGCAAATTCATGAGCCGCGCAAAAGTATGCAATGCTTTTTTCAAACTTGAGAGAGAGAGAGACAGAGACACATATGGCATTTCTATTCATTTTGGTTTGTCTCTTCGTAAAAGCCTAGCGAACTTCGACTAATATTTAGCTGTTATCTTAAACAATTATAAAATATTTATTTTGTCATACGAAAACTGAAATCAGCAATAGTCGATATATTATACAAGCTCAACGGATATCAAATGGATTACTTTCTAGTTAAGTAATTGATTTACTTCCATTTGAGCACACTCAGCAGCAAATTACAAAATAATTAAAAATGATTTAGAACGCTGACATTTGGAAATTGATTGCAGGCATTAGGCAACGCCCAATTGCCAAAATTCCAAATTTCCATATTGCACTTCATTTTCTGTTGTATTCCACGCCCCAACTATAAGTCGGAAAATGTGTGTGTGTTTTGGGGTTAAGTGGTAGCCAAAATGTTGAGGAAATTCATCAAAGTCAGCGCAAACATGCTTTCCACGTTATTTGAAAATTGTCAAAGCTAATGACGTCCTCCGCCAAGCGATGACTTTGCGTAATTGACCACCACGTGAGCGAAAAAAAAGCAGAGAAATGAGAAAATTGTGGAACGAGAAAACAGAACAGAGCCTCGATGACGTCATAATTAATTAAAGTGAAACGCTGGAAATTCCACGGAAAGAACTTCTAATACCCTGAGCAATAGGGTATTATACTAGGCGAGTTGAAGCTGTAATTGAGTCTCAGGGGTTTTAAAAAAAATATATATATATTTTTATTATGGTAACTATGAACGGTTTCCATATGGCTATTGATGCAAGCTTTTCTCTTAAAAAAAATTAAATTAGTAATGCATTTAGTTAAATATTTTTTAAGAAATCATTATCAATTTGTTATGGTAATCCATGACAATATAATAAATTTATATACATATTCTTTCTAACATATATTGATAACAAACATTATTCTGTATATCTAAAGGGTATTCAAATTTCGTTTTCGGCTTTAATCTTCTACTCCAGTTCTTTTTTTCCAGCCCTGTTGCAATGGGCGCATAAATTAGTCAGAAACGAAGCTCTGGGCCCATGAACGCTGTAATTTGTTAAAAAGCAGCTGCAAATTGGACACATCTTGCGAAGTTAATTAGCTGCTACCGGGTAGCCACTGAATAATGTATGAAGAGCCTGAAACGAACGTTAAGTGAATAAATTCACAATGGTGAATATTAAATTTAATGGTGGGCTAGATGACACAAGAAAATGCTTAGCAACAAAACTCTTTATTAGAAAAATGTTTAAGAAAAAAAAATATAAGTGGTGTTAAGGCGTGGCCTGCGTCATTAGAGCTGCCCATATTTAAAGAGCTAAACGGAGTTGCGGCTAAATTTAAAGCGAATGTAAGAGGACTTTAAAGTCTTGTTCTTTATAGATCGGTCGAATAATCTCTTTCTCATGCTCACTTTAAGAAGACTTTTAAAGACTTTTCTCCATAATCCTTACTATTTTTCTCACCTATTCTATAAAGTTTTTCAATTCACTTTTGGCAAACAATCAAACTACAAATAATGTTCTATAGGTACCTTAGCTATAACGATTTTCTCGCCTTAATCTATTACATATTGATATCTAGGGTTAAAAACTATGTTTCAGACATCCTCTTGAGCAAACTCATTAAACTTTATGGGTTGAATGTAATTTTGGCTTGATTATCTGCCACAACAGTTAGGCAAACAGAAAGGCTAACACACACAAACACACACAAACACACACACACACATAAGCAGATATGCTCTATTTAGTCTACATATATTTATATGTACATATATATAAAATCGATAAGGCAAATAAGACAAGAAAATTTCAACTGCTGGCGAACTGTTTTACAGTTGCTTTTTTCATCGCTTTTTCCCAACGCTTTTCCAATGCTGTGAACGCGATTTCAATTTCTCAATCCAATTTACCTTTGCAATACCCAATGCTCAGTACCAATACCAATTCGTATACCCTATATGTATGTATATGTATATGCGTCGTATGCCGTATTCAACTGCAAGCACAAGAACAAATACAAATACCAATACGAATGAGAAGACAAACACAAAGCGCAAGTAAATCACAAAAAAAAAAGAAAAAAACCTGAAAGGAATTCAGTAAAAAGCAAGAATATGATGTATATAAAGAATGACTAACAGATACCCTGTAGTAGAAAGGAAAAGGAGAGATGGAGAAATAGAAAGAATGTTATTATTATTATTATTGTAATTTTTTTTTTTTTTTTTTTGGCAATGTATAACAAAATATAAGCATATGAGCACGCTTAATAAACTTAACTTTTTTAAATTATATATAATCTAAATTCTCTATATTAAATATTCGTTTCAAATTGTTTTCAATATGTGAATATATATATATTTCCATAAATACTACTCTATATATCTATCTAGTATTGTATATACTCTTTAATCTCAGATAAAAATCCCTCTTTCGATCTTTAAAATATCTCTAAATATACCCTGTAAAGTTACTTATATTTAGGTACCCTACAAAATCTAAGCTTTACTGCTCATTAATTGTGTGACTCGTGTAATACCCTGTACTTCTAAAGTAAGTTATCTACACTTGTTATCTATTACTTATGTGCATAAGTATGTACAGGGTATCTATCTGAGCTCTAGAATAAAAACAAATTTCAGTTCACTGAAGCAGTGAGAGCATTAGATGAGTGAGATTGCGCTGGGGTTGGGTTGGCTGGGTTTGGCTGGAGCTGGGTAGCGCTTTGGTACCTTCGCTGGGGAAATGCACATAAAAGCGCAAATATTTGCGCAACAATTTCAAATATCGTCGCAGACGTTGCGATAAAAATCGAACATGCTACAACAAAATATGCAAAATGAAACGCATAAAAATATATAAAGGGGGCAAAAAACACGCAAACTGAAATAAAGAAAGATGAAAATATCTTTCTGCTTGCTTTATATGTACATATAGACGAGCACAAATATATACAGTATTTTTGCTTTCTGCTTTTTGCTTTTTGCTTTTTGCATTTTCTGTTTACTTTGTGTGCTCGGATTTGCTTTTATTATCGCATAACGTCAAACATTTGCATGCGGCGGCGCCTAAATGTATGCCACAGTTTCTGCTCGAATGCGCCTAAGCAGTTGCTGCCCTTCTCCACACTCCACACCCCACGCCTCCTTCTTTTGGCACCCAGAACCCATTAGCATTTGCATTTATGTGCGGCGCCAGCACGAACCTACCGACCCCAACTGCCCTCCTCCTGCACCTACCCGCATTCAAACTTTATGCGGACATGCAAATCGAGGCGCGAATATTTCGCACTTCACTGAATCGAACCGAACGATTCAGGACCTGGACGCGCAACGTGTGCCTGCCTGGGTGCCATCGAGAAAGGTGTTCAATTGCCACAGTCAGGTGGACAAGTCGTAAAAAATGAAAAAGGAAAATGCATTCCAAATAACCATTTCAACTCTATTTAGCCTATGCTGAATTTTATTGAGTTTCCATTTACAAAAGTCTTTAGAAAAGTAGCTAATAAGTTCATGATTTACATATTGAAATATTTGGAATACCCCTACCAAACAAATCGAATTTCTGGATAAACTCCTTTATCAGAATGTCATGAAATATTTTGGCATGAACATTGTAACCGGATTTGTCACAGCTTTTCATTGTAACGGAAAACTTAAAATGCGAGCTGGGTTTTATACAATTTTCTTTCTTCTTCAACGCTATGGTCTACATTTTTTTTCGTTGCAAGAAATTTTATATATACGAAAGTGGAAAATTGTCAATTCCTGTGCGCAAATTGCATTTTAAGTGTTGCTTGCAGCAGAAGCTGTCCATTCATTCGCTGAAGTTTTTTAAATAAATGCATTTGGAATGAAGATGAACGAGTTAAAGCAAGCACAAATGCAAATTGCGTTCATCTAAATACAGTTAAAGTAAAGTTTCAGTTAATATTAATGACAATGGTAATGACAATGACAAGGACAATGACAAGGACAATGAGAATGAGAAGGTTAATAGTAATGACAATGATAATGGCAATGAAAATGGCAATGAAAATTGCAATGATAATAACGATCACAATGGCAATGTCAATAACAATGAAAATGACAATGCCTATGATAATAATAATGATAATGAGAAGGTCAATAGTAATAAAATGGCAAATGAATATGATAATAACATATCTAAATAATATTCATTCATCATATTTATATATTGGAATAATAATAAAAATAATAATTGAATTGAATGATAATGACAATATTAATAACAATGGCAATGGAAATGAATGTGATAATAACATATGTATATAAATAATATTCATTTTAAAATAATATATATATTTTTATAAAAATAACAATAATTATTATAAAATTAATAATGACAATGCTAATCAAAATGCTATTCATAATATTAAAATTAATGAAAGAGAGTAGCATATGATATTAATTATAAATTTTGCATGCAATGCTTCATGCTTCACATTTTTCTTTTTCTTTTGTTGCCTGATACTAAATTTGTATGATAAGCATTTCAATTTGGCCTTTATGCATATATTCAGATATATATATATATAAGTATTTATATTGCAACTTTTCGTTGGGCCATTGTGTGTGTGTGTGGGCTGTTCATTGTTTTAAATGCCCGTCATATATCACGGTGTGTTAAAGTTTTTGGTTTAAGCCACATGGAACAGTTTTGATGGCGTTCGCTGCAGCATGTCAAAAATCTGCAACTAAATGCCGTCATAAATTACAGCCAGCTGTCAAAAATCACAATTGTTGTAGCTGCCATTGTTATTGTTGTTGTTACTGTTGTTGTTGTTGGCCAGGCAACGCATGCAAACAATGGGAGTGAGAGAATGCTAAAAATAAACTTGAAAACTTAATTAAACTTTTCTCTCTTTTTTTTTTTACAGAACAATAACGTCAGAGCGAGATGCTAACAGTAAACATATATATGTGTGTGTGTGGGTGTGTGTGTGTGGGTGGGTGTATAAAGCAGCCACGTAGTGTTGTTGGTTGAGGCTGAGGACTTGGCATTTACCGTTTATGCAATTTGCCAGCTATTTTGCACCTTGCAATGTGAGAATGTTTTTTAATTAACACACAGCTTGAGGTGTAGCTTATACACAGATACGTATATATATGTATATCTGTATATGTATGCAGAGTACGCTCAGCTCCTGTTCGCCATTTGCTAATGAATAAGTTAATTTTATCCTGCCCTCACAAGTGTTGTTTATGTGGCCAATGCCTGTCACGCGTTTAAAACCCTCAAAGTGGTCATTAGAGACTTTGCTTCACTTTGTATATACAGTAATTTAAAAAACACATACCACACATACATACATATCCATTCAGCGACAGCAGCGTGTGCTGCACTGCGTATACTTAATATTTATATATAGGCAAAAGCTTCTCAGTCACGTACCACAATAGTTGAGCGCTAACTATATACACCTATATATAAACCCACACACACATACACACACACACGCGCGCGTCGTGTAAATGCAAATTAAGTACAAAAGAAGGCGGCGGGGGGCGTGTCGTCGGGGCGTAACTGGGCCAAAGTGTTGGAAGTTACGTAAGCCCCAAATCCATTAGTTGAAGCAGCTAAATTAAAATAAAAAGCCAGCCATGCAGCTAAGCCAGGAGCGAGGCGAGGATGGGGTACGAACTGGACTTACAGTTAGACGGGGAGGAGCATTGCGTCAACAAGTGCTGTGGTTGCTGCAACTTTGCAACTGCTGCGGTGTATTTGCATTTCACTTTTACCATCTCACTTACAACTAAGCAAATATTTAGCCAAAGAATTTCACCGGACACGGGCAAAAATAAATCGAGCTCGAAAACAGTGCTCAACTTTGTTGAATAAGCAGCATCTGCTTAAGCACAAATTATTTATGTATATGTATGTATATACATATATTTGCTTAGCAAGGAGCGACACATTCATTGTGTTTGCATTGAGAGCGTATAAATATATTGAGTTACAGAGAATTTTATTTATTTTTTGCTCGGATTGCAAATTTAGTTTGAATTGGATTTAACTTACAAAATATAAAAATAAACTAAAGGACATATATAAATAAAATATTGAGCTTTCTTAAAATATTTTAATTATATGAAAAAATGCATCAGGATTTCGCTTTTTATTTTTTTTTATAATATATTCTCATCATATATTTATGAGTCCACTTAAAACAAATGCGTTGCGATAAAAAGAAAAGGTTTCCCTTGCAAATCCCTTTGAACAAATTGCCGAGCCATCAATAAATTAAGTCAGGTTTTTGCATCTCAAGCATGACAAATGCCTTTTCGTATTTTATTTGAGAACAGTCAACCCAGAGCCTAGACCACAAATTGGGATTATGCAGAGCGCATGAGAGAAGACAACCCAGAAGACATAGAGTGAGAGCGAAAAAAAATGTAAATAAAGTAACAAAACCCTCAACAAAATAAACGAAATGAAATGAAAAAAAATGAAGGAAAATAAATTTATTTTTATATTTATTATAGTTCACTCTGCTTTTAAGCTGTCAGACCAAAAATGAAACGAAACTGCAATGGAAATAAGCAGAGACAACAACTGGGCTGTGTCCTCAGTTACCACTAATTGGCATACATATTTGGGGCACTGTAAAGCAATCAAGCAAATAACAGGCAGGAAATCTGTGAGAAATCTCTCGCTTAATAGCAATTTGTATGCGCTCGTAAAAGGATGTGTGAAGGGTAGATTTTTAATTAAAATTGTTCTCTCTTTCATTTAAACTTGTTTTCATTTGGTTCTTTTCAAAACTCAAAATGCTATATTAAATAACAGAAGAAAAAAAGCTTTAGTATGTTAATTCTGTAAAAACTTTTAAAAGTGCTGTAAACTGAACATAGAAATGTTAAAGTTATTTCTACCTTGCTCTTTTCTATCTTATTTCTCTTAAATGCAAAGCAAACTAAGCTCAGCTTACATTACATATTCTGCTGTTAACATAAAAACCATTTAACATTAAAGAGAGATTTCTGTTAATATACAACAGACTACGCTGATCACAGTATAAACTTTACTTATGCATCTATCTGACTAAACTTTAATATATTTTATATTTTTCATAATAATTTTTAATAAATAATTAATAATTGCCCCTCTTCCTCTCTGCTAGCTCTACAATCGGCACATGCCATATACCCTTTAATAAATGTCGCGTAAACATTTTCATTTCTGCGCTTGCAAATGTTAAATTGTATGCAACACATACTTGGCAAATGGCAAATGGCAACGTGTCGAGAGCGAACAGCTACTGGCAGCAAATAAATTTCACACACAGCCTGGCCAGACCAGCCACCCAGCTGGGCTACACCTGTCTCACCTACACAGTTGTACTACACAGTTGCTACAGTTGCTTTAGCTACACTCCGCTCGCTCGCCTTCCGCTTCAGTGTCAGTGTGTCAAGCAGCGTGCGATGTGGAATAATTTGCAAAATGTCATTATTAGTTTGGATTTTGCGCAACAGCAGCTGCCAAGTAGAAGTAGCAGAGGAAGCACGTTTCCTTGCTCCTGTTGGTGTTGCTGCTGCTGTTGCTGCTGTTGGTCCTGTATTCATCACCCACTCGTATATCATAATCAAGGCTGTGGCAAAAGCTTATTTTGTGGCCCATTGTTGCTTTTTATTGTCTACCTGCAGGACACGTAATTCGCTGCTTCCTCCACCTCCTGTTTCTCCTGCTGTCTTCGTCTCCTGCATAAGCAAACAGAAAGATTGCCTTTTGCTTAACCCCCAGATGCTATAACAACTAAAGCGAAATATTAAGCAGCCAATGCTCCAAATGAAATTAACATATATCTCCCATACACACACATACAAATGCACACACACACACAAATGCACACAGATATATATCTATATAGAGCCTAATAAAATCGGCCGACAGGTGGGCTAAGCCACATGATGGATTGAAGCTCAAACAATTGGAAAAAAATGTAAACGAAATGCAAAAATACAATAAAAAAAAAAGGAGAAAGATAACGGAAAATTGTATTTTAAGACGCATAAACTTAATACCAAAGCTTTTCGAGGTCTTTACAAAGGCTCAACTCCCAATATAATATAGGTATGAAAGCCCCATTGAGCCTGAACTAAGTTGATTGCGATTTCAGTAGATTATAATAATAAATAAACAGAAATTAATTTAAAGAATGTAAATCTCATTTTTAAATATCTCCCATCCAATCGATAAGAATGTTATCGATTGCAGAACTTTGCATTCATCTTACTAAACTGATTACCTAAAATTCCTAATCGTTTCTGTCTGAATCAGAAAATTAGATCTGCGAATCTAAGAATCACGTTTCCAACTTATAATAAAAACTCAAATATCGCTGAGGCAACAAAGGCTGCACAGCTCGTAAACCCAACTCGTATGGTGGAGAAACTGTTTATGGCTATACAACACTGGCAATAACTCATGATGTGGCAAACGTGTTGCGGCTTATGCGGTTGCCCGTTGTTATTGTCGTACCTAGAAGGCACGTCTTTACCTGGCCAGCTGGTCAATCGAGCAGATGATTGACTGCACAAAAATTAAATTACACAAGATACATAATGCCAGGCTGAGCTAGATAACAGTCAGTCAGTCAATAAGTCAAGCAGTCAAGCAGTCAGTCAGTCAGTCAGTCAGTCATTCAACCAGAAGTTTATCATTAAATGACGAAAGGTAGTTGGGGAGCTCTGTCAACTTTGGCATCTAATAAAGCTTATGGAGCGCAAAATTGGATTTGCATACATTATTGGTTAACACAAGTGGAAAGCGAGGAAATAAGCCCAAGTCACATGGAAAATGGAACAGATACACACACACAGACACACAGACACATACACAAGGAGACGCTAGCTCAGCAGCAGCAGCAGCAGCAGCAGTTCAGTAATGCGTTAATGGAAAATGCTTTGCCATTTGACTCTCAAGTTACAGTGGTCGAAAAAGGCTTGAAAGAGCTGAGCCTCAACAAATTTTGATTGATTGACTGATTGACAACACTCAAAAATTATTATGTATTTTAGTGTTGGACAATTTGCTGAATTCAATTAAAGCAAAGATACCAAATTGTTTTTTATTTTTATTTTATTTATATGTATTCAAAAGTGAATATGAATTATTAAATATTATTTTTATACTAAAATATATTTTTCTTAATTTTTTATTTAATTTATTTTATATAATATTATTATTTTTTTTTATATTAAAAAAAATATATAAAAAAAAGTCTCTTATCATAAATTGTGATTAAAGTTAAGCCCTATTTTAAATTTTTAGCTCTTCGACCACTGTCCGCCTGGGAGGAAGATTTTGCATGTGGGCGCATGTTTTGGGTTGTATTCGGGGCGTGTGTTTATATTTGATTGCCGTAAATGCGATTAAGTTGAGCTTCGACTTCAAAAAGCAACTAAATTTGATTGCCAACTGTTAAGCAGCAGTAGCAGCAGTAGCAGCAGCACAGCTGCCACGCCCAGTCCTTTAATAAGACACCAGCAGACGCCCACGCTCACGCCTGAAACATAAATCTCCAAGGTGCAGTTCCCTGGTTCATGGGGGCGTCATAAATTAAATGAAACGCTGCAGCACGAATAAAAATGAGAAATGCACACATACACATAAGAAACACACACATGTGTGTGTGTGTGTGTGTGTGTGTGTGTGTTGCATTTTAATGTTCTGCGTGCGGTTTGTGGGCCTAGCAGAGCAAGCGAAAAGGTCAACACGACGCATTCTGCGGCTTCTGGTTGCATGTGATCCTGCGGTCAGCGCAGCTGCTTGTTAGCGACACTGAGCCCACAATTTGTTGCAGTCAGCCAGGCAGCCAGTCAGCCAGGCAGGATAACCATAATAAAAACATGCCATATATATAAGGATATTATCTTTAAACATATAAATTATGCGTTGGCATACCAAAAACTGACTCTTCTAATGAATTATAGTAGTTGGCTTGAAAGCCAAATGGTCTACTCCATAGTATATATGTATGTAGTGCGCAAATAGAGAAATATTTGTATATACATACATACATACCCTATACATTTCTGTGACACATTAAGCTTTAATGCATGTCATAATATAATCCATTTCAATTAGCCTAAACAAATGTTTGCTCACAAAATAAATATTTCCTATTCATTATGATTTACATAACGAAAGTGGGGTCTGTTATATTTTTTCCTTTTCTTTACTTTGTTTATTTGTACGGTTGACGAAATTCCCTTTTTTTTTGTGTTTACCTAAGCACTGTAGTATTATATAAATTGCAGGTAACTGTTCTTAACAACAATTGGATTCTTTAACAATAAACTGTGGGAATCGTAGCTAGGAAATAATTATTTACTAATTTATTCTTTTCGTTCTGTTTGCGAGATCAAAGTAAAGAAATCATATTGATAATCTAATATAATATAATATTAGAAAGAATTATACGTCATTCAGCTCGTCGCCACTGGGTCCTAGCTAGGAGAGAGCGAGAGAGAAAGAGAGAGAGAGAAAATTGATTCCTACACTCACAAATCTCCAATAATTACGCTTAGATCAGCTTCACATGCAACAAATTTAGACAAAAGTTTTCTGCCTTACGTAAGTATTTGCCGCAGAGAGTTATGAATGTAAGGTTCCTTGCAAAACTGTTTTACCCCCCCACAGAACTGTCATCAAACTAATTAAATGCCTTGGACAATTACAAGGCAATTGAGTTATGCAATTTGCATAAATAAGGCAGACAGCAATAAAAGAGAGAAAGAGAGAGAGAGAGAGAGAGAGAGAGAGCTTGGCAGCCTCCATTAGGGGACACTTCTGTGGAAATGTCACTGATCCAATTAAGGCTGAGATGAAATCTGCGCCACGTGGCGTATGAGCAATGCCTTATTAAATGCGCCAACGATGCGCATTCAAATATCAAATATTTCTTTCTTTTTTTTGTAATTTAACAACAAATTCATATGCGTGTGTGTGTGTGCGCGTATAAAGAAATATGTAAATGAAATTCACTAAACGAATTTTCTTGTAAAACGGTCACACCCAGTGGGTGGGCGTGGCTGTTTGAAACGAAATGCCAATGCGAACTGTGGGCGGTCAACGATGGCGACACATTTTCTTATATATACGCACACATATATATATATATATATTTTTTTTATTATATATATATATTTTTTTGCATACAATGGAGCCCAGCTCTTGACAGCCGCAGGCGACAGGCGCAATATATATTTCAGAGAGTACAACGCGTTCACTTGGCTTTTCTTTTTGTGCCAACAAAAGCACGGGAGGGTGTGGGGGTTGGGCTGTTTGAGCTATAAATCAATTGACAGAGCAGGAAAAATTGCAGAAAATTACTTGGTATTTACAAAGCCAAAGTCGAGGCAGTCAACGGGTTGAACTGCCCCGGTTGTCTGTCCAGCTGTCCGGCTGTCCGGCTGGGCCACGCCCATTGTCCAATAGCCGTCACAGATGCAACAAGTTGCCTCGGTTTATTTCTTTTTTAGTTCCATCTAACATCAATGACACTCAAGGACAGCCGCATTGTTGGCCATAATTACACATGTACCATCTTTGAGTGGGTGTGGGTGTGGGCGTTGAGTGTGCGAGTGCCACATGTCGTATGAGTAATAAGTGCCAGAGTCACACATACGCACGGTGGAACAAGTTGCACATAATATAAAAGCGAATAAACTAATAAATAAAATAATTGATAAATTAGTATGAAAAATGTAGAAGTCATTAAAAAAAGATATATATTTATTAATAATAAAAATCATTAAATTAAATCTAATATTTATTTAGCTATTTCTGTTACATAAGTAATTAATTAATTACATAAAAAATTAAATATTTGATTAAATATTTTAATTGTTATTACTCAATGATATTTTTAATTTAATTGTATATTTTAAATTAAAATAAATTCTTAGCTTAAAATTAATCTCATACCAAACAAAGTAAGCTATTTCATTTCACTACAATTTCTTTGATTTAATTAAATCTTATTAAATTTAATTAAAAATACTATAATACTGTAAAATTAGTTATGCTAGGAGTCAGACAAAACCCAATTACCTCTCCACAACTGAGCTGACTGTGGTATATATTGCCTTGCATTATCGTCGTCATGCCAATTAAGTTCCATCCCACTGTGCCACATCAATCGCACCACGTGGGTTCAAACTGTCAACAGCAAACAGGCAAAATGCTTTTATATGAACTAAGAGCCTGGCTGAATGACTGCCTGCCACACAATTGCGTCAAGCTGTGCGCTTTGATGGGATGGGACTGTGGGCGAGAGTGTGCTGTATGCATGTAATTATTGTGTCAACTGAGGTGTAGGTGTGTGAGTGCCTGTCTCTGTGTGTGTGGCAAAAGCCAAAAGGCCTTGTGCAGGTCCTGTGCCACAGAGCCAGAGCCAAAGACAGTTGTTTATAGCTTGAACTAGACTCATAATTGCATTGTTGCCAGTGTAATTACTGGCAAACATGCAGTTAATTAAAATCATTAAAATGCCTTTGAGCCAAAAACGTCGAAGGACAGTGAACAGACGGCAGCAGCTGCTGTCAACTAGCTAAAAGGGCCAATAGAGCTCAGGGCGCATGGAATGTGAGCCCAGACCGAAGGCCTTTCGACTGCTTTAATTTCCGACACACGCCAGCCAATCCTTATGCATAAATAGGTATGTAAGATGGTCTTATATATGCATATAGTTCGTCTGCTGTGTACCTGAGTACCTACATTAAATATAATCTAAACGAAGCCTTAATACTCTTACAAAAGGATTAACAGCATTTTCATTGGCATAATTATTAGCAATTGCATTGGTATAACTATTATATCTTATGATTGCCATTGTCATTATCATTATTATTATACATTTTATTACAATATTTAGTTATTATAATTTATTTTAAAATATTAAAAATCATTCTGTATAATAATAAATTCTAAGAACGTAAAAACTTTCAAAGTAGATAATAAATACTTTCATTAAGAACAATTTAGTTCAACTGAAGATTTAACTGACTGCCTTAATCTGAAACTGTTATACTGTTATACCATTATACCATTAATATAAATCAGTGCCAGGCAGCGACTCCCAGAGGTTGGCCACCTAATCTAATCCACCCGCAGCAACATCTGTGATTTTGCCCTTTTTTTTTCTCGTCCTGATGACTGTGTCTGGGACGTTTTGTAGTTGCTGCGATTGCCATATTAGCGAGCTAATAGAATTATTTTGATTAATGCTTTACCACTGCAAATGCCGGGGTGGACAAATGATTGAAGTTCGCCTGTTAAAGCGACATTTGCAGTCGACACGGCAGAATCATGTAAATGTCATTCAAGCATATACAATAAATCAATTCCGAGAACTTGTTAGCGCAAACAATTGACATGGAAAGCCAGTTAGAGAGCATAATGTCGCATTTTTCCATTGATTAATATTAAATCAAATACAATCAAGGTCGAATATGCTGACAAAATGTCAAGCAATGGCGCAGAAATGTGTTGCTGGAGACATTAAAGAGAGCTTACGAGTACTTTGCAGCAGTTGAACTGGTGAAGATGGAGATATGGTCACCCTAAAAACCAGAGAGCATAGAAATGTTTGTATATGTAAAATAGAATGTAAGAATGGAAAAAATTATACTAAAAATAAACAAATATATTTAAGAATTTAATGTCCACGTTCAAAGAGATTTGTAGAAGCTGTCTCTCTCTCTCTCGCTCACTCTCTCGGTCACTTTCTCTCTCTCTCTCTCTCTCTCTCTCTCTCTCAACAATCAGAGCTAAAAGTTTGCACATTTTCTTTTGTTTTCTTGCCATCGTGTAGAGCAACTGAAAGTCTGCGCTTGCTTAACTTTCCAGTGTTGACTAATGTGAAAACTATTGCAATAATCATTACGGCTGGCAACATTAAGGCGTACTGCCATCGCAAGCACACGAAATACAATATAACGTATAAAACATGTTGAATGAATGCTGATGAGCAGACATTACCAATGGTTAAAGTTGATTATAAATACAATGTCGTATTCATGGCCAGCTCCCATAATTAATGAGTTTAGTCTGCCGAAAGGAGGCCCGTACCGACAATGGATAGGGCCAAGACAAAGGCGTCGAGGCATCGAGGCGTGGCATTGCCGTTGCCATTGTTTCGGCGTCTGTTTCTGCAGCTGTTATATTATTCAAACGTTTGCGCACGTGCTAGAAATTGTTCGTGTCCTTGGACCAGATAGCAGAGCCTTCGCTCTGTTAACCGTTACATACATACATATATATATCCATAGATACCAGCAGTACGAGAATGGCAATCAAATATGTACTGAATTTGTTGATTGAAATACACGCTGGCTGGCTGCGTCTGGGATGCGTACGCAATTAAAATTTTACGACCACTGAATATGAAAAGGTGCTATATCATTTTTAAGTGTTCACTACCCTCAGCACCCACTCACTCAATTTTAATTGTCGAATAAATGTTGTGGAAATAATTTGGCACCGAAAAGCATAAAGGGAGCGCCAAGCTGGAGATAAGAGCAGTGCGTGAGCAAAATGTGCAACGTAAGCAAAGTAATAAAGGAAACAGACGTGAAACAAGTGATAAAACCGAGAGTGTGTATTACATAGAGACTGCTCGACTGAGAGATGCTCTGGGTCTGGGTCATTGGAGAAATGCTTTGATAAGCCAAACTTACAATAGATATCTTCTTTTTGATATCCATTTTATGAAAATTCTCTCCCCCTCTCTCTCTATTCCAATAGAACCAATATACCCCATTTACGCACTCTCAACAGTAGCGAACTCGACTTTTCTAAGAGCAAGTGCTAAAAGGGAATCTTGGAAGGAGATAAAGCATTTCTGGATAATGAAACGAATCCATGGTAGGAGATGATGTGTTAGATCTGGGACGTGCCTCTCGGACTGCAAGTAATAAATAATAAAGAGACAAACGAAATTGAAGAGATGAATAAAATGAACAAGAGATGGGGTAGATGTGCAGTGGGCAGGAGTGGGAATGTGACTGAAGTTTATATAATTGAAGAGACAGCAGAGAGCTTAAGTATAAAGCCCTATGAAGTAGTTCAAAAAATGCGAATCCAAGTTGAAATTCGATAGAAATGCTAAAGTTAAATAGGAAATAGGGAATCAAAGAACATATATATAAATTACTTATCAATATTTAATTTCTATTATTGCAAGACTCAACTGACTTCATTCTTGTCTTGTTCCATTGACCTTACTTTTCTTTTTGATAGCTATCAACTTTTTATGCGAAGAATTCTTTGTGATTTTAAAACAAAGCCATGTGAGACTTCACACTTCACGCATATTCTTTTTTTTCCACAACAGCAACTCCTAATCAGAGAGCAAGGATCATAAAAACTGTCCCGAGACGATCATAAAAGAAAAACAAGATGAACAAACAAAACACGTATAAAGTGAAAAATAAAACCACATTTATGAGACTCGCGGGTGTTTGGAACGGAGGCGCTCAGCTGGGAGGCTGTGCGAGCATGAAAATGGCTTTCATATTTGTTAGCCTGGCGAAATTGATGGCAAACAGCGTTTGGGGCAGCTGCTCCTTTTGCTCGGCTCGTTTTTTGTTGCGGCCATGTGGTCGGTGTTCCCGAAATGAAAGGAAGCTTTTAGCAGATACTTTACGCAAATCCCAAGAGAAAACATTGCCGCACTATGCGAGCTGTCGAAGGAGAGACAAACAGCAAGCAGCAGGCGGCAGGGAGCAGGCAGCAGGGAGCGGGCAATGAGCTGAGTGACGGGCGGGCATCATTAAAAGTTAAAAAAGGATTTTCAACGGATTTGCGAGTTTTTCGACTGTGCGCTGAACACAAACAGAAGCCATCAATTTGCATAGAAGCGTTCCACAAAAAATATTTGCAGCAGCAAATTTAAGCGCACAAAAGTATGCAGCACAAAGAGCTACCAGAGCAAAAAAAAAAATATATTGTAGCTACAGTGGATACCCTTTAGGTAGAGTGTAATTGGAATGGGGTATATACTGGAGTGGAAATGAGATGGGGTAAAATTTTAAGGGTACACGATATATACGTAGGCAAAAACTAGGGAATGAATAATTTCTATAATCAATACAGACAACCGATAACAATCGATAAATAATGTAGAAAACATAATGAATATAATATATATACAAAAGTTCATGAGAAGCATCTTATTCAAATAATCATTAAGTCACATAGCAGAGCTTATTAATGTTAATTATCGATAAACATAAATTTTGGGAGGATTGGAGAAGAAGCTGAATAAGTTTGTTTAATTTAGATTTACTAAAATATTTATCATATAATTAAAAAGTCGAATTGGAATTTATCCATTTTAAATAAATTTAAGCATTCCATTTTTATTTAAGAGAAATGCTTATCGAAGACAAAATATATTTTATTGAATAAACTTTTGTCTTTCTGGGAATTCAGATTTGGCCAAATGCATTTTCCGTGTCAGGCAGTCAATCCACTCTCTGGTCTGGCCCATTCACCTTGGGTATAGAGCATTCAAATAAAGAACTGAGCTCAAGACTTGGCGACTGTCAAGTAGTCGCATAGTTGTCGTACCCCAGTGCCACTCGACAGCCTGCCCACCTGCTCACCTGCCTGCACTCTCTACATCCTGCCAGGCGTCGTCGTCGTCATCGTCGTCGTCGTTGTCCTTGAGTTGTGCTTTGGCATTTGGCTTTGTTTTGCTTAAACTTGGGCCATGGATTAGCTAAATGCAGGCGCTCTCTGCCCCGTCCGTCCGTCCGTCCGTCCGTCCGTCCGTCAGTCCGTCAGTCTTAGCTAAGCCTTGCCACGCCCCTGCAACCTTTCCATATACTTTTCCATTTTGCTGCACCCTTCAAGCTAAATATTTCGCCTTCTTGAGTTTTTATGAGCTGCTCAACTTGGCTTTTTTTTCGCTTACTTACACCTGGTGTTTACCTTCTATTTACCTGCACGCGCTGGTTCTCTACACCTCTCTCTCTCTCTCTCTCTTTCTATTTCTGCTCCGTCGTTCTCAGGCTCTGCCCGTAACTATGCGCGCCATCTGTGCTCTTTCAATGCAGATTTCTTGATTCACATCAAATTAAATTCAAATTGCATTTGCTAGTTGAGCTAATTAATGCCCAGCTAAATTTTATGGCATTTTACAACCCTGCTCTTATGATGAGCCAGACTTTTTATATACTCTGCAGCTATTTTATCTGTGTCAGTCTGTCCATCAATCTGTCTGTCAGGCTGTCTGTTAGTCTGTCAGTATGACAATCAATTGTCAGACTGTCTGTCAGTAAGTCAGTCTGTCATTCTAGCAGTCTGGCAGTCTGTCTGTCATTATGTCTGTCAGTCAGTCTTTTTGTGTGTCTGTCAGTCTGTCATTCTGTCAGTCAGTCAGTCAGTCAGTCTGCTAGGCTATCGTCTGTTAGGCTGTCCGTCAGTCTGCCTAGAAGAAGAGCAGAAAGAGACAGAGCCGCAGCAGAGCTGAAGAAGAGATCATAAGCTGCATATATATGTATGTGTGCAGTAGAAGCTGCAGAAATGCAGGTAGAGTTGGGCTCGTGTTCGATCGAGCGTCTTGCTGCCCTATATAAGCAGAGCCTGTTGCAGTGCTTTCTTCAGTCGGATTTCTAATCTTCTGGTGATCAGTTCGTCCCGTGCAGAGCCGTCCAGCAGCAGAACCGTCCAGCAGCAGAGCCGTCCGTGAGCAGAGCCGTCCGTGAGCAGAGCCGTCCGTGAGCAGAGTCGTCCGTGAGCAGAGCCGTCCGTGAGCAGAGCCGTCCAGCAGCAGAGCCGTCCCGCAGCAGAGCTGAAGAAGAGATCATAAGCTGCATTTGTGTGCAGGAGAAACTGCAGAAATCACTCTACAATCAGCCGCTCAATCAGAGCAGTTTCTGCAGCTGCTGCTGCTGCACACATATGCAAGTTACGATCTCTCTTCTCCAGCTGTTCTTCGAGTCTTCAGCTCAAGAGTCGATCGAGCGTCTTGCTGCCCTATATAAGCAGAGCCTGTTGCCGTGCCTTCTTCAGTCGGATTTCTAATCTTCTGGTGATCAGTTCGTCCGTGAGCAGAGCCGTCCGCGAGCAGAGCCGTCCAGCAGCAGAGCTGAAGAAGAGATCATAAGCTGCATATGTGTGCAGGAGAAGCTGCAGAAATCACTCTATAATCAGCCGACCAATTAGAGCAGTTTCTGCAGCTGCTGCTGCTGCTGCACACATATGCAGGTTACAATCTCTTCTCCAGCTGTTCTTCGGATCTTCAGCTGGAGAGTTGAGTTCGCGCTCGAACGAGGGTCTTGCTGCCCTATATAAGCAGAGCCTGTTGCAGTGCCTTCTTCAGTCATACTTCTAATCTTCTGGTGATCAGTTCGTCCCGTGCAGAGCCGTTCTTCTTCTTCTTCTTCTATTCTGCTGTCGTTTGGTAAGTGTTTAATTAGTTAAGAATAATATAAAGTATGTTAAGTGAAAATGTAATAAATAGTTTTGTTTATAATTTTGAGCAAATATGTTATTTTCTTGTTATTTTAATTTATATTTGCAATCTGTCTTATACTAAACAATAAGCAAATGTTTTTAACAGCTCATCTCTGTATCAAGGGTATATTTTAGTCAGGCAAACCCGTCACGCTCTTAATTTCACTTAGTCTTCTACTCTAACGCTGGCTTGTTTAAATATAGCTGTGTTTTTAGTAATTTATAGTTAGGTATATAATTTGTATAAATTAACTAGAAAACATAATAAAAGGCTATTTACATAGCCAAACTCTTTGAAAGTGTGTGTTTGGCTGTTGGAGCTCTAACATAAAACAGAAAGCGGAAAGGAAGTGCAGCCATTTCTGGGCCCCCATCCTGTGGCAGCAACAACCCACGAACATCCGCCGCTCGGGGCCAGAAGTTGTAAAGTTTTTTCGCAACTGAACGAATAAAAGCGCCAGGATGTGGACGAAACATTTGACCGGGGCGGAAGGAGCAGACCAGGAGCAGGAGCAGGAGCAGGAGCAGAGCTGGGCAGCATTGCAGCTGCATTTGCAGTCAAAGTTGCAATTGCAATTGCAGTTTGCCAATTTCTATTTTGCTGCTTACAGATAGCCTAATGGGTCAATAGATTTTCGCAGACTCTAAACCCTTCGACTCGGCGCTGACCAACAAATCAAATAGCGGAAAAGTTTTATTTTGCAAGTTTTCTTTATGGTTCCGGGCCCGCATCCGGTTTAGCGCGCCGTCTTGGGGCCCATAAATAAGCTTGCAAATTGCATGCTTGGCTGGCTTCGTTGGCGCATCCGCCCCCCAAAAGTCCCCAATCCTCAAACGCCCACTAAAATTGATGACTTTTCTAGCTAGCCAGATAGTTGTTGCTATGTTGTTGTCATTGTTGTTGCTGTTGTTGTTGTTGTAATAAATTTAGTGTAACTCGCGTTTAAGCATTAATTAATTCATTAACAACCCATTGAGCTTTGTTCCCTGCGCATTATTCCAGCCTATTGGCTTCCAAGTATTTCTGATTTTTGACCATAATGAGCCCCAAATTGAACGTGGCCCATCAAATTGAAATTGTGTGTAATTGCCGGGAAATTCTGTTTGCCACAAAATGGATTTCATTTACAGCAACGTTGGGCACTTGGTCTGGGGCACAACGTTAATGTAACCAGAAATTGTCTCTATATTTCAATGGGATTTATTTTGCATTTTAGAATGTGTTTGTTGCATTTCAACTTATGTTCTGACTGAACTCAAGGAAATAGAGTAAGAGTCCTTGGCATAAAAGTTATTTTGAACAACAGAAAAAGAGAGAGGATTTAGAATAATTTATTTATTTTTTATTACAAAAAAAATTAAAAATTGATTACTTTTACTTTGTTTTTAATCCTATAAAAGCCTTAACTTATTTACAATAAATTATACTTTAACAAAATCAATAAATTAATCTTCAAAAAATCATCACTCTAGAAATTATTAAATTATTAATTATTCAAATGTTTTATAAATATTTAATTATTATTATTTTCATTCAGAACAAAATCGACAATTATTATTGAATTTTTAAAATAAAAATATAAACTTGCCTATTTGTATATTTTTGTATATTCATAAAAAAGTATTAAGCTAGTAATATTTAGAGCAAAATATAATTGAATTTGTAAATGAATTTTGTTTAATATTTTGCTGCTTTAATCTGCATTCATTTAACTTCGTTTAAGCTGATTTCCTTTGAGTACTTTTAGTGCAAAACAAATTAAATTTGCCTGCCAGCTATTTCTGAGATTCCTATCCACACTCGCTTAACGAGTATTTCCGTTGGCTTTAAGCAAGATGCTAAACCCAGGAACCACAGCAAAGCCCCAGCCACAGCCACAGCCACACACTTTGAGTACTGTGCGGTATGTGAAATCCATTTGTATCTTTTATGCGTAACATTGTCAGAGCAAACAAATAGTCGGCATGTGCTCAATTGCGAACAATAATAAACATTATTATGACTATGTTCGGGCCACTTTATATGGGACTGGCTCTGTTAGGGTCTCTTAGGGCCTGGCCATTTGAGTGGCGCGTTTCAGCTTCTCAGCTGAGCTCAACTGCACGGCTCTCGGCTAAGCCGGACGGAGGAGCATTTGGCATAAAGTTTCATGACGCTAAGTGGATGATTATTTGCGATTACACGGCCAACAGGCAATGGGAGCCACAGCAAATCCTTGGAGCGAAGGACACGACGACCAGCACACATGGTTGCCTCTGTGTGTGTGCGTGTGTGTAATTTAATGAAGGTAGCAGCAGAATGAGTCGAGCAGGAGCTGTAGAGCGCAACCAAAGCCAATACAAATATGCGGGCCACTGCGTACCAAAGCAATCGTCCTTCCTTCCCGTATTTTAACTACTGCGGGCCAGCAGCATGGCCAAGCCATGATTATGTGTTAATGGCCAGAGCACGCGTTTTTATATTGATCGCCAAATTGGCTGCTAACAATTGATATATGGCAGCCAATTGGCAATTGCGAAACATGCATTACTCAACTGCCAGCGCCCATGGTACAGCAGAGCAAGGGCCAAAAGCTTGCTCATAAATGCAACTCGTAAATCTTGTCTCTTTTTTCTTCTATTATTTTTTGTTCTTCCTTTTTGTAAATTTCGGGTCGCATGACCAGCAGCCAAAGGAGCCAGAGCCAGAAACATCCATTTTGTGTCGCTGACGCAACGCGCAGTTGCCCCAAATAAACCAAATAAAGCTGCAGCATTTCACCACAAACGAAGTGAATTATAGGCATTCCGAGTATTGATCGACGAGCACAATAAAGAAGTTTAACGGTCAAAAGTATGCCTGGGCATATTTTAAATTAATATTCAAGCCAGCAACTACGTTACATATAAATGCATTAAAAATTTAATTAAAAAGCAACAAGAATTTCAAGGCTTTCAAAATGTAACGACAATTGCCCTGCTATATAATTTATCGGTAGTTAAGAGCATTAATCAACACTGTTCAAGCTTCAATCGCTACGCATAAAACAAACAAAGCCTCACAAATTGATTAATTATTTTTTGTTTTTAATGCACTTTGTAGACGACTGGATGATGCATAAATTAAGCAAGACAAAACACCTGGCGAACCGTGTCGGCCTTAATTAGCAGCGAAGAAAAGGTAAATACACACATACATATACATCTATCAGTGCTATAGACATATTTAATTATGTTCAGATCGGCGACGCCAGCAACTGTTGGCAAGTAATTCGAATCGATTTTCTGCAAAAGACAAAGGATATATACATATGTATATGTATGTGCAAATATATGCATTGTGTCTGCTGCTGGCCGAGGCTTCAATTTAAGAAATTAATGTGAGATTGCTGCTGGGCTCGCCACCGGGCGCGAACCAATAAATTTTTCGGCAATGCGTCAAGTGAAGCTGGCAGACCGACGGCAAGAGTAAGCGAGAAAGTAAACGAGCATAGACAAAGAGTTTGGAGATGGACGTACAAAAATATCGATATAGCGATGCACGAGGATTCGATAACATATTAAAAGGAGCATGGGACAGAAAAAAACCAAACTTGCAGTATTTTTAATAACATAATAAAAATATCGGTACAACTTTTCGATAATTCTTGAGCTTTGTCAGTGGCTTTGTTGCCAAAGAGAAATGAAGCAGCTACAGTTTTATCATGATCATCATCTCAACCAAATATATTATCTTAATAAAAGCAATCATTATTATATTTTAAATTTGGTCAAATTTAGACTATATGTTTTAGCTACATCACAAAGTTTCGTAGAAAAACACGACACGCTGCCAACTCTAAGAAGTGCACTGACCAGCTGCTGCGACCTGAGTCGAGTCTGGAGCGGAAACGGAAGCCGTGCGCAAACAGAAGCAAAAGAAGTAAAACACAACCGGAAACTTAAGTTCAGACAGCGTGCCCAATATATAAGGTCCATGTGCGCCATGTTTCTCGCCAAAATAAAAAAGTCTTATTTGTCGGGCGCTAGAAGAAGCAGCAACTAAGCTGCCCGTTTGCATAGAGAGTGGGCAAGAACCTGTGGGACCTGAGCAGGTGTTTTTGGGTCGCCGAATTGTTACAGCTAGTTAAGGAGTAAAAGTTTTCAATTAGCTGCTTGTTTGCTCTGCAGGCAGGCTTCATTAGCCAGTTGATTGATGAAAAGGCTCGTCTCGGTAAACATTTGGCGTTTATCAAGTGCCAAAATGTACTTAAGACACAAAGTTGCTAATGCTAAAAACGTATTTAGTAATTGGCTAAAAACTTGGCTAAGCGGCTTAATAAGGCAGTTTTTTTCTTCTTCTAATTTTTAGATATGTATTATGGTAATTAAATAGTAAGAAATTAAGCATTATAACATATAGTCAGCATTCATCTTCATTTCATTTATAATCAGTTCAGTCTGGTTGACTATATCTATCAAACTGTCGACTATATCACCATCATCTTGCTTAGCTAGGGTATTTAAGACGTTTTCAATTCCTGGAAAAATGTTCTTTTCTTGTTTTTCATTAGTAAAATTCGAAATCCATTTACTTATGTAAATAAGAAACGTTATTTGCTTTAGCTACCGCAGCTGTTGTCAGCTTTAACCGGAAATTGTGCCGAAAGACGTTTTTAAACAATTTCCGTTAAGCTTTAAACGTCAAAGCCAATTCAGTCGGAAGACGATAGATGCTTGCATTGGGAATTGGGAATTTTGTGGTTGATTTTTTTTCTCTCTCTCTCTCTCTCTCTCTCTATCTGTGCCTGGTCTGGTATTTATTTGTATTAAGAAGAATGTAAAACAGAAATTAGCATAATTACAGCAGCAAACCCTTTAAAAAAGGGCTGCTGGTTGGGCATGAGCGAAACTGGGTCGGGACAAAGGGGTTCTCGGCATTGTCCCAAAAGTAGCTGCTAAATAATTTCGTTGGTTTTTTGTAGTGGGCGGGGTGGGTATATTGGGTTTCATATGACCTGCAGAAGGGAAGTTGTACCTCTACTATATATACTTAATCACAATCAGCACACGAGTTGATATTTATCTGTCTATATGTATGAGCTCTGGGATCTAATACAATCCTGGGATTCATTTGGGATACATTGGATTCAAATCATCCATAGCTATTTGCATATATGTAGTACTTATGAAGCCTTGTGGGGCATCTCTTAGTCAGTCACTGCCGCATCGCATCGCATTCAAGCACACTTTTCTGTTGTTTGTATCTCTGATAAAGGTAGAGGCCTCCCGCCTGTATTCGCACCAATTTATTTGTTGCCTGATGTTCCAGAGCCCGAGCCCAAACCCTGGGCTCCCACAACCACAACCCAAAATACAGCAGCTGCTCATCAAAATTTTATGGCAAAGGGAAATGTGGATGGGCGGCCTCTTTTTGTGAAGCAGCAAAAGTAAACGCAAACAAAGCATGCCAAAAATTATCTCGGTCACTTTTCAAATGCACGCACACTTAGACAACGGAAAACCAGCAGATCCCCAAAAGCGGACGGAGTGGCAATGGGTGTGGGAATGGGATTGGGACTGAGCTGTGGAGGCGTGGCTAACCACTGAACACCCACATCCTTGACAGGGTCATTGGCTGGGCGCCATTTTAAGTTTTGCGAGAGACAGAGAGTGAGAGAGAGAGAGAGAGAGAGAGAGTTGAGTGGAATGTTGACAACACTGTTTACCTAATGTACCGTTAAGCTGCACACTTAATGCCGCTATCATTCGCTTTTTCATACAAAGTTAAAGGAGTAGATCCGTGCATCAATACCTGCTCACGTATATAAATATATTTAAGTCTTATCTTAACAAAGTTTTGTACATCGATCAGAGTTTACCTTCTGAATTCATATGTCTTTACAATCTCATCCTAATTTTGCTCCGCCCGAGTATTAGCCAGTCAGTCAAACCCGACTGCAACATTCTTACTTGTTTTTGTTTTTGACATTGTCTCCATGAGGCATGGAAATAATTTTCTTAATTTACTTTGAAGTGCCTAAAAAAACAAGAACATGTAAAAGGGCCTAAGTCGATTAACAGATACCTTATAATTTTAGCGGATTTACCATGACAAACATATACAAACAAGATACATATGTATATTATTAAATAAAATAGCTACCAAACTTTAATATATTTCAAGTATGTCCTCAAAGGTTTCAAGCGTTCAGTTGAGTGCTATCAACTGCATAATACTTGTTTTAGATCGTTAGGAAATAGACAAACAGACACTGAGCGTAGATCTTATACCCGGGATACAAGAGTATCTTTTAGGAGAGAAATAGAAATATATTCATTTCCCTGCATGAGCGGGCATAGAAACACTAACAGCTGGTTCTGAAATCACGTCTGCCCCACGTCACGTCTGTTCAGATTGAATTTAAATCTCGTACGCATTTTGTACAATTTGCATTTGCCATGATTTACAAACTTTCGCCCATTAAACTTTTTTCATTTACTACAAAGTCCAATACGAACAACAACAATAACGATTAACATAAAAAATATAATAAGTGAAAAAGTTTAAAGCTTTATTTTATATTATTGCAAAAATGCAGAGCTTTGCGTTGCGTACATAAATATAGTCATGTGTGTTAGTTTTACCTGCAGTCAGATATGCGAAACATGATGGACAAGTAATAATAACAAAAAAAAATGTGTAAAAGAATTTCATTGCCTTTTGCAATGCAGCGAAATTTACCTTGCCAACGAGTAAGGTCGCTTGCAAAAATAAAAACCTTGACAGCAACTCATGCCACGCCCAACGCCCAACGCCCCATTCCAGCAATTTGTTGCGGGTTAAGGTCGAGCCTGGCTCACTGCCCATAATGTTATGCTGCAGACATTCGCACTAACAATGGCAATGAAATGCAGGCAGGCAGGCAGGCAGGCATGCAGGAAGGCTGGAAGGCAAGCAGGCTGGAAGGTCGACAGGAAGGCACGCTGGAAGGTGGATAGGCAACGCAAGGCAAGGCAGGAAAGGCTGGTATGCTGGCTGGCCTTCATCCGTGACGTTTAGCCGTAAACGGATTTATAGCAATGGCAGCGCATCTGAGTTCGCCTTGAAGCCTTTTGCACATAGGACATCGTTTCAAGGCAATCCCCTGCTTTGCTCTACTTGCACTTGTTTATGTTGTCATTATATTTAATCCGGCATATGACAAGAATTAATGCTGACGCAATTTTTAATTTTACTTGTTCACACACACACGCACATAAACACATGTGTATGCTTGTGTGAAGAGCAAACGACAAGCTGCAAAGTGAACGCACAAAAGATTTTTCTCTTTTCTGTGAAAGCCACTCAAGTGGTTTTAAAGTGCTTTCAATGCATGTGGCGCGACTGTGTCTTAAAATCTTAGCTATATGCGAAAATCAAAGTCAATGTCGACGTTAGCAGAAGGTCAATAGCTTCGCAAATGTTGCGGCAGCAACAGCAAACATTTCATATAAAGGCTTCTAAAGCGTAGTGAAAATAATGTAGTGTCCATAAATATTTTCGTCATATTTTCAATAACATTTTGAATCGCGCGCCAATTTTAAATACAACCCTGAGCTTGGCTATCATACACGTTTTTTTTTCTTATTTATTAAAACGATATATTTAAACTCATGCAAATATGGGAATATCCATATCGATACACAATCATTTTGCTTATTCGATAGTCTTAAAATCGATGTTGGGACATAAAAAGTCACAGTGACTCATTTAAGTGTCAGCTGTAATTAACACACAATAATACAGAAACAATAAACCATTCAAGGTATTAAATAACTTAACTATACTCATTTTTCAGATTGATATATTGATATATTCTTATAAAACAAATTCTCGATTTGAATTTTACTTTTCATAGCAGAAACATTCATCTCGTTACAGTAGGGTTGCGATATGTAACCGCTTTTAAAATATCGCCCATCTCTATTTTGACGCGTGCTCTTTCTTTCCTCTTGCTCCAACATGGCTGATCAGGTAAGGCAGCAAAAATGTGTTCAAAATTAAATAAAATACGCCAGTTATAGCATTGCTATAAAACAAAATTAATGTGAAATGTGAAATAAGGTGCATTGTGAGTTAAGCAATACATTTACTGTGTAGCATTGAATGCATTGTTTGCTAAAAGGAAAAGCAACAGTGAGTAAGGCTCACATTCAACCTAACCACACTTCTACGCATGCTGTTTACGCTGCTAAATACACTTGGAATTTGAATATTATTTTTGTAGCAAACAGAACGCGCATTTCGCAAGCAGCACTCAGTGCCGACAGTGCGTCGTAAGAGTGTCAATGGCAAGAAACGTCCTCGTTTCTATCGTCAAGTTGGGCTGGGCTTTAAAGTCCCACCCGAGGTAAGAGCTCCAAAGCAAATTTAACTAATGTTGCGCCCCCCTCGTTTTTCTTCCGTTCCATGCCCTGCCTGCACGTTTGTGTACCCCGCAACCAATGTAACTTGTATGCCATGCTAAACAGAACGAGCGCGCCTTCCAAAAGCAGTTCGGTGTTAACCTAAACCGTAAGGTCAAGCCCGGCATCACCAAAAAGAAGGTGCTCCGCCGCTACCGTGATGTTGGTCTCGGTTTCAAAACCCCCCGTGAGGTAATGCATGTCAAGCAAAAGAAATGTCCACTCTTAAAAGATACCAAATTTGTTCATCTAATCAATTTCGCTTCTTCCTGCAGGCCATCGATGGCACCTACATTGACAAAAAGTGCCCCTGGACTGGTGATGTGAGAATCCGTGGCCGCATCCTTACCGGCGTTGTGCGCAAAACTAAAATGCAACGTACTATTGTCATTCGTCGCGATTATCTGCACTTTGTGCGTAAATACAGTCGTTTTGAGAAACGTCATCGCAACATGAGCGTCCACTGCTCGCCCGCCTTCAGGTATATATACACTACCAAATTGACCTGACTACATATTTACTTGTACTATGATGATAAAATCATGACGGTCTTCATAAAACAAATTGCTGAAGAAACTTGACTCTTTTTACTAAACGTAAAAAACTGACAACTACATCTGTAACTTACTGCCGTCTACTTAATTTGTTCTTTATTAATACTTTTTTTTTCTTTTTCTGTGCTTGCAGAGATGTGGAGCATGGCGATATCGTCACAATTGGCGAGTGCCGTCCTCTCTCAAAGACCGTGCGCTTCAACGTGTTGAAAGTCAGCAAGGGTCAGGGCGCCAAGAAGAGCTTCAAGAAGTTTTAAGTGAGGACAACCGCTATGGAAGAAAATAATATTTGTAGCACTATTCTTTTTGAATAAAACAAAAAAAAAAAAAATGTAAATTTAATTCTGTAACTTTGTAGTTCTTTTTTCAGAATTTTCAGTAGGCGAACCCAACATTATCTTTAAAAGGTGTGTATTAAGTAAATCGAACAATTTATATTTGTTTATTATTTTCTGATGATAAAATCATGACGGTCTTCATAAAACAAATTGCTGAAGAAACTTGACTCTTTTTACTAAATGTAAAAATACTGAACATTTCTAACTAATTTAGTTAAGCTGTCTGTAATTTTGATATAATACTAAAGTTTGAATCTGTTATTTTTCAGGTTTTCGTTGATGACTTCCAAGAGGAGGATACTTGTCTACAAAAAAATATTTTGTTCTAATTTAATTTCAATAAAGACCACGTAATTAAACCAAATATATTTTATTTAAATATTCATGTACTGGGGACTACTATTCATAATTTGTATCATTATAAATTTGTCAACTATATTTAGATTTCAAACTACGCGTTGCTTGCTTGCGTTGTTGCTTGCCGTTCACTACTTGGAGTACCAAAACTTACTTTTTTGTACGATAGATCACACAATTTGAACAGCGCGCCTCTATACAGAGGCAGAAGCAGAACAGAATGACTTGCTATTCGATAGTCTGGCAACGTCGTGCATAAGCAGCTGTCTGGGATGCATTGGCAACACTCACGCAGACGCTAAAAAAAAGTAGACCAGAAAAATAAGCAAAATGGAAACAGCGGGACCAAGTGCAGAAATTGGTAAAACTACTATATATTTTTTTAATCTAATTGGACACTGCAGCGTATATTAGGCTGATGAAAAGTGTCTTGTCATAGTTAGCAACTAAGTTAAACGGCTTTTGTTAAAAACAATCAGCGGCTAAAAACTGTCTATAAATTTTTTCATTCTTTGTGCAGAACTACTCGAACGCGTTTTATTGCGTCTGGGCAATGCGGACAGCGATGAGAAGCTGGAAGCTGCAGTGGGTAAATTTCTGACGCCCGTCATCATCAAAATCAATTCGCCGCACAATGTGGTGCGTTCTAAGGTAAGACGAATCCCTGCATGACTTGGCAAAAATTTGCTGTAATTTGCTGTATATCAACTAGGTGGTCGAAGTGCTGACACATATAAAGAGACGTCTAACATCACGAGGTCAGGTGCAGATACCAGTGGAGGCACTCCTCGATCAATATGGTGGATCAGAGAGTACCACATTCCTTAAGAACTTTGCCATAATTTTCATTAGTATGGGTTTCCCTCGCCTGCCGCTGGAGGAGCAGACAAAACTGGCGGCCAAGGTGTTGGGTTGCGAAAGTAAACTGGAGAACTATCAGGATAAGCTATTCATGCTGCTACTGCCCATTTTGAGTGAAATGAAAATACCCGATGATCCGACAGAGCGTGGAGATTTATTTAAGCTGAAAGAGCAACCGGCAATTACTGCCAGTTTCTTAGCTTTACTGCAGGATGTGCTCTTGCTGCCCTATGGCTACACACAGGATCAGGATGTAGCACCTGGACTAAGTCCTTATAGCTTTAAGCGTATCATTGTTAACAATTGGCGAGCCGAGGAGCTGGAGAAGATCAAGAAGGGCATTGTGCGCTTTTTGTGCAAAGAAGTTTTCGCTGATAATGATATATTTATTCTACTTGTGGTTGCTTCAGCTGATACACGCTTCAGCGTGGCCACGCCTGCCATTGCTGAGCTGAATAAATTATGCACCATACTGGACTTTAGTAACCCAGCTGTGACATCGCCTCTCTACACGCTCTTCATTGGCAATCAGCATCAATTGACGGAGCGACAAACGCGTCCCTGTTGCGCTCGAGTGCGTCAAAAGCTGTTGCAGTATCTGGTTAGGTGTCGTGGCAAGGGGATCTTTGTAGGCAAAGGTCTCCAAGTGATCTTCGATGCGCTCTTTGGCAACAATACCAATCAGAAGTGTAAGGTTCTAGCACTGCAATTCGTGGAGTTGGTGCTACGACAGTAAGCTAATGAATCGAATACAGAAAATACCCTTACTAATGTGTTTTTTTCCTCCACTTCGACAGCGGTCCACGAGATGTCGTCTCCAAGGTATCCAAAGTTCTGTTAACAGGCATTACAAAAGTCATTGGACGCGACTCTGTGGAGCCGAATGATGTACAAAATGCAGCGTATTCCGCCTTAGCTCAACATGCGCGCAGTTTTCCAGAGGATGTTAGCCAGGATTTGAAACTAGTGCTGGCCTACTTTAATAATCTAGCCACTTGTGCACCCGACTTGCATAGCTCAATCCGCGAGGCCTTGGTCTCCATGGCGCCAGCATTTGCCTGGCAAACGAAGACCAAATCCGATGCCATGGATGTGGACAAGCAAGGCGATCCATCGGAGGTGCAGTTGGATGGACAACAGCATCTGCTACTGGCCATGCTACTCGACAACGCCGAGTCGAAGGTTCAAATTGTACAGAACGTCACGAGCGTCTTCCTCACCAGCTGCTATCCAGAGTTCTATGCACCGGCCCGTTACTTGCTACTGCTCATTGCAGGCGAACGGTAATGTATATATATATAATCTGTGTATACATATTTGATATAATTTAATCTGTCTGTCTTTAGCAACTCCTTGAGAGAGAATGTGACTACCTATTTGTATGGAACTTCGAAGAAGGATCATATCAACTATAGCATGCTGTCTTCCATTGAGCACACAGGCAAACATACTAGCGAATCGATTAGCGATTTCAATCATTTGTCCCCCGAACAACGACGCGTCTTGCTGCCCAGTTTTCATGCAATGATGACCCATGTCAATGAGATGGCCAACAAGCGACTGAAGAAGAGCAGCTGCTGTGTGGTCATTGGGCGGACCAAGCTGCCCTATAGTCTGGATGTCTACGAGGAGATACTCGATTATCTGCGTCTCTGTCTGTGGTATTCGGCGGGCATTGTCGCCGCACCGGGCGATGAGAAATATACTCATGAGCTGCGCAAGTATATAATCACCAACTACGACGAGGAGGAGACTAATGCACTGCAACAATATTTACTCTTTGTGCAGCGCGGCGTGGAGGCTAAGCGAAGTATGTATCATTCAATGAGTTTATCATTAATCGTCAATATTATGAGAGTAACAACTCTTTCTTTCTCTTTTAGCTGATTCAACGCTACTATGTCTCTATGATCTATTGAATGCGGCGCCCGAGATATTTGCGCCCAAGCAATTGCATTTATTGGAGCCGTTGAGCCAATCACTGAAAGATGTGTCCGAAGTAATGCGTGTTAATGTTGCCCAGGTCTATGGCATACTGTGGGCCTACGGGCTACCAAATGATAAATTTGATCAGGAGATCGGCGAGTGTCTAAACAGCTTGACGCAGAAAACACTTGAGCATAAGCATGGCTGGGTTTTGGTGTTGGGTCACAGTTTCAATCGTAAAATTGAACAATTGCAGGAGCAAAATGTAAGCAAGGATTATGCCAATTGGACGGAGTTTGTAAACGCAGTAAAAATAATTGGTAAGTCTTGATGGATGACGTAGGGTAATATTATATATAACAATGGTTTTTCATTCACAGCTAAAATGCTAACCGAGTCGCAGTGGCTGCTCATCTCAGCAGCTGTTAAATGCATCTCGATGATTGGCAAAGTGGTTGAGATACCCAACGTACCAGTGGAAATTCAATGCAGCAGCAACAACGATGGCGACGATGATACAGAGATGACCGACACAGAGAGCATTCAAATTTCCACCAAGATGATCATATTTAGCGTCGTTTTCCAACTGCTGCGCAGCACCTCCGTTAGACAAAGGATTCGCGAAGAGGCAGCCAAGTGCTTGGGCTATTTGGCAATCGGAGATGGCGCCCACTTCACTAAACGTAATCTGGAAAAGTTCCTAACGCTGGCCAAGGTGCAAAAGGATGCAGCATTGAATATTGCCATCTCGGAGGCAATTGTCAGCACATTGTGCGGCTACGATGTGAACAAGGGTCCGCCAACGGAGACGTTTGTGAATGTGCATTGCAGCGATGCAGAATTCGAGCAGTTCTTGATTGCCCTGATACGATTGGTGAACGAGCCCAATCCTCAATCGCGACAGGCCATCTCAGTTTGGCTGCTCGCTGTGGTCAAGCATTGCAGTAAGCGACCCGCAGTGCTCAACAAAAAGCAACTGCTGCAATTCGCCTTTACGGAGCTGTTGTCGGATGATAGTGGTGCGTACAGCTAGAATTATTCCTAAATAATTTCTATTTATGTATAACAATTCTCCTTTGCTTACAGAATTCGTGCAAGATGTTGCTTCACGTGGCTTGGGCTTGGTTTACGCTCTCTCCGATTCGAATAGTCAAACGGATCTGGCCAATTCTTTGCTCGATCAGTTGATTGGCGGTAAGAGGCAGGTGAATCAGGTGACTGGCGATACCGAACTCTTTGCCGAGGGCATGCTGGGCAAGACGCCAACTGGCGGCAATATCACCACCTACAAGGAACTCTGCTCCCTCGCCTCCGATCTCAATCAGCCAGATATGATCTATCAGTTTATGCAGCTGGCCAATCATAATGCCACGTGGACCAGCAAGCTAGGTGCGGCGTTTGGCTTGAAGACGCTCTCTGAGGAGTCGCGACAGAAGATGCAGCCCTATTTGGGAAAGATAATACCACGCCTCTATCGTTATAAGTACGATCCGACACCAAAAATCCAGAACTCCATGATATCCATATGGGATACCATTGTCAGCGACTCAAAGGAAGTAACCGAGCAATATTATTGGGAGATTCTGCGCGAACTTCTCGACAATTTGACCTGCACGGAATGGCGTGTGCGCATTGCCTGCTGCTTGGCTGTGCGGGATTTGCTTAAACGCTCAAATGGATTGCGCTTGCGCTCCGAAGAGAAAGATCGGACATCGACCAAGGGGACAGTTAGTCGTGTAACGCCCGACACGATGGAGGTGGACGAGCTGCCTGAGCCAGAGCTGCGTGAGCTTTGGTATCAGCTGTTCCGCGTCATGGATGACATACACGAGGGCACGCGCATGACTGCCCAAGGCACAGCCACATTTCTGAGTAAGCTATGTGTGCTAGCCGCCTCCTCGGAGCATGGCAAATCGGGCACGGCCGTCGCTGCATCCATTCTACCCTATCTACTAGAGGTGGGCGTGGGTCACAAGGTTCCTGAAATACGCAAGGTCAGCATTAAGACTATATCGGAAATGATTGACTCGTCGGGTGCGTTGATTGCGCCGCATCTTGCCACTCTTATACCCTGTATGCTGCGCGCTACAGGCGAACTGGAAAACACCAAGCTCTCGTATGCGTCCACACGTCTGGGCGCCGACAATGAGGCACAGGAAGCTGTCGACAGTCTGCGCGCTGAGGCAGCCAAATCGCATCACACCATGGAGACGATCAACAAGTGTGTGCGCTACATTGATTACCCAGTGCTAGAGCGCATGACCCCGGAGCTCCTCGAGCTGATGAAGACTAGCGTAAATCTGGGCACTAAAATTGGCTGCGCCCACTTCGTTTGCCTGGTGAGTGAAGAGACTGCATCTGAGACCCTGCTTAATTCATTTGGTGTACAAAAACTCATTCTCCTGTTGGTTTTTCTTACTTACAGATCAGCATACGTCTAGGCAAGGAGATGACGCCCCTGGTGGGCAAATATTTGGGCGCTTGCTTTGGCGGCATCAAGGATCGCAATGCCACGGTGCGCAAATATAATGCGAGCGCCATTGGATATCTCATGGGACTGGCCAAGGTAAGAGTGCTACTCAGCTAATTCCTTCCTCCTCTTAAAATTTTCCTCTTACAGGAACAATCGATTAAGAATCTTTTTGCCAAACTGGACGAGCTGTATATGGAGCAGCCAAACAATCGTTCTATTGCATTGACTATACAATCCATTAATAAGCGACACCATGAACTGCTCAAGGACTATATGGACTGCTTGCTCCCGTTGATCTTCTTTGCCATGAACGAGGAGCAGAACGAGGAGAACAAAGCGAACATTGAGCTGTGGAAGGATCTGTGGATGGACATTAGTCCAGGTGATGCGGGAATTCGAGTCAATTTACATGTCATTCTACCCAAGTTGGAGGCGTCGCTAACCGACGCCAGTTGGTCGCGAAAGGCGCAGGCATCCAATGTCATCCAGAATATAGCAGTGCGGCTCGGCAACTCTCTGGAGACAGCGGATCGAGTGCGGCTCATCAAGCTGCTGCTTAGCGGACTGCAGGGACGCACCTTCGAGGGCAAAGAGCGTCTGTTGCTGGCGCTGGCTGCATTATGCAAACACCTCGACCGCCAGCACGAGATCTGTCCGAGCATCATAGATGCAGCAATGCGTGAGGCGCGCAAACAGGAGCCAGTCTATCGTACTATGGCATTAGGTGCGCTCGGCGATATATTGGATGTGCTGGAGGCGGATCGCTTTGAGGAGGTGTGCAACATGATCTGGTATTTGCTGGAGAAGAAGGAGCTGCGCGCCGTTGACTCAGATGATGATGACGAGGCTGGCTGTAGTGGCATTGCACGCAAGGATCTATCAGCCGATGAGCGCAACAAATCCGCCCAAACGCTGAACAAATTGAAGGAGGTTGTTTGGGAGACCCTCGGCAAGGCGTGGCCCAAGCATGCAATCGAAACCCAGCACAGATATCAACTCTTCTTCGCCGAGAACTGTACGAGCATTTTGAGCGAGAGCACACGGAACGTACAGGTGAGCCTGTTGGCGGCGCTAACCAAGTACGTGGAGCGCTTGTACATCTTCGACGAGACAGCCCAGCTACCCGACATAGCGCTCGAGCGTAGCAATCTGGAAAAGAAGCCGAAGACGGAGGCGCCGCCATTGCAGACACGCGAGGCCATCGTGCAGAAGATCTGCAGTGATGTGCTGGCCGCCGTCAGTCTAGCCGCCGGCGTACCCCATACAGGACTCAAAAAGGAGGCACTCAACATCGTTCTGATGCTGATCAAGCGTCTCAGCCTGACCAGGGATCAGTCTACGTTGTTGCTGCTCAAGCAAAATTTCGAAACGAATCTGAGCAAATTTCAACGCGACTCTGCACCCGAGGTGCGCTGTCGCATCAAGGACATTGAGGAGAAGCTGGCACGACTCGAACAGCATCCCAACTAAAAGTAATCTAATACAGCATGTGAAACTCCACGAAATATACGATTATCTATAGACACTTAAATATCCCAGCTGAGAGCGCTTTGGGAAAGAGCAAAATAAATTGAACCATATTTATGTAACACGTATATTTGTATTGTTAGCTGATTTATGTTAGAGTTGTAAAGGTTTTAGGTACAGCCAACCCTCGCTTAAACGTCGAACAATTAAAATTCTTTGGTTCATCAACTGTCAGAGAAATATCCAATAACATGCAATAACTTTTTATATATGTACGAGTATATGTCATATATCCTATCCTATTAGCCCTTGCGTGTCTGTGAAATGACTTTGTATTACGATTTCAATTTTTGACTTGACTACAAAGCCCTTTGAGCTGTCTTGATAGATGAAAAGATAATTGTTATAGAACTTAGACAGATAGTTTAATGATCGTATTTCACAGCCTCTATTTATAGATATTTAAATATGTATATTGGTGTTAACTACTTTGGATCTAGGCAGAAACGTAAATATAACTCATCCAATGACTCCAGCATGAAGGTCTTTGGATTGAAGCGAATTTGGTTGACAGTTCTATCACACACTTCCACTCGATGTCGGCGCAGTATGTGTGCCACGCCCAGTTTAAGCTGTAGCAAGCCCAGTCGACTGCCGATGCAACCATGCGGACCAGCGCCAAAGGGTATATAAGTCATGGGTATTATATCTTTCAGGCGTGACGGCGCAAAACGCTCCGGATCAAAGTGCAACGGATTTGGCCAGTACTAAAATATAGCAGAAATAGATATGCGGAGTTTGTAGGGATTTTGTTCACCTCTCACCTTGGCATCACGCTGTATGCCCAATATGGATATATAGGCGGGCATACCAGGCGGTATCACGAAGTCCACGTGTGGTTGCAGTGAGAAGCCCTCGGGTCGGGTGCATTCGCGATTGATGAAAGCAGCAGCGGGATAGAGGCGCAACGCCTCCAGGCAAACCATTTTTAAGTACGGCAAGGTGGAAGCTGTCTCATAGCTTAGCTGCGCCTCCTGGCCAAAGGCTGTGGCCAGCTCCCGCTTCAAGCGACGCTGCAACGCCGGCTGCTTGGCCAGCTCGTACAATGTGAAGCCCAGCAGGGCGGACGAGGTCTCAAAGCCAGCCAGGAGAATAATGCCCGCCTGGGAGGCTGTGAAATCCGAATGCTGCGTACGCTGCAGTGGCTCCAGCAGAGCAAGCAGATCAACATCCGCTAGAGGATTACGCTTTTGGCATCGCTGCCGCAGCTGCCTCTCGACCATCTGCCGCATGAAGCGCGCATAGCCCGCTGCGAAGACCTTGGCGCGCAGCAGCCAAGTCCATTGTGGCAAGAAGAAGATGCACATGAAGTGCAGCACCTTGGTGAGATTCGGGTGGAGCAGCTGCTTGGTCTGATCCCGCAGGAGTGACTCACCATGGCGGAGTCCACCCACATCCCAGCTGTAGAACAATCTGCCCGTCACATCGGTCGTGTACAGCTGGCACATCTCGCTCAGCGGCAGCACCTGCTCCGTTCTCCCGCCCATGCGCCTATCCAGATGCTGCTCCAGCTCGAGCAGCACCTGCTGCATCATAGGATACATGCGCTGCTTCATCCGGCCACTGCTGAACATCTGCGACATGCAGCGCCGACTCTCTCGCCACACCGGATACTTGGCCAGGGGCAGGGTCAGTGCACCCATCGGATCATGCTGAGCATCGGCGGCTTCATACCGGTTGAGGAAGCTGTTGAATTCCTTGATCAGCACCAGGCTTATTAGCTCCGGATCGCGCAGCATTAGCGCCGGCGTCTGGAACACATAGAAACCAGCAAGCTTTGCGTGCTCAATGCGTGCATCCGCATAGATTTCCTTGAAGAGATCACCAAACGAGATGCGCAGCAGCAGAAGCTGCTTCAGGTGACCAAATGGCGTCCAGCTTGTGGTGGGTATGTGGGTCAGTCGATGTCGACGGAAGTAGCTGTAGCGCTGCTCTAGGTACAAGTAGGCGAAGAGCAGCGCCAGAGACAACAGCAGCAGAGCCAAGGAAAGAGCTAACATAACTGAAAGATAGAAGCTGGAAGATAAAATAAAATATATTCATTTTAATTTATAGTGTAAACTGACTAAGAAAGTGTTATACTTAAAAAAAACTATGGGAAGAAAATAAGTAGTTACAGTTAAAGAAATTATTGTAAACTTTAATATATTTATAACCGAATTTGAATGCACTTTAGCAGCTCATCTCTTACATAAGAAGCTCTCATAGAAATACGCCTGAATTCCGTTCAATGAAGTATAGAATACAAAAGAAACAAAAAGACGATGAAGAAGAAGCATATACAATGAAAATCGCAGTTCATTCAGTAATCCAAAAAACAACAAGCAGAGAATAGAAAATGAACCCATGACGCAATTAGCTTAACCCCGATCGTAATCTTCCACTGCGAGCTGAGGATAAACCCCGATGTGAAGGCAGTTGGAGCAAACAGTGGCTGGGCATAGCTTGAGCTGTGAGAATGACGCTTGGCACAGTGCTGCTTCTGGTCATCTGTATACTGATCTGTGGATATTACTACCTGAGACATCATTATGCCTATTGGATAGTTCGCGGAGTGCCTGAGCTGCGTCCTCGCCTGTTTGTGGGCAACTTGGGTGGCCTGCTGAGCATGCGCAGCAGTCCGGCGGATTTCATGGGCGAGATGTACAATCATCCGGATGCGCAGGATAAGCCCTTTGTGGGCATTCATGTGTTCCATAAGCCAGCGCTGCTCCTGCGCGATCCGGAGCTGATCAAGCGAATCATGGTTAAGGACTTTGCGAAATTCAGCAATCGTTACTCGAACTCGGATTACAAAGGCGATCCGCTGGGCTCGCAGAATATATTCTTTCTGAAGAATCCAGCCTGGAAGGAGGTGCGCCTGAAGCTGTCGCCATTCTTCACCAGCAATCGACTGAAGAACATGTATCCGCTGATCGATGAGGTCGGTCGCAATCTGGATGCGTATCTCCGCCAGCAGCCGCTGCACAATGAACGGATGCGCTGCTTCGATCTGGAGGCCAAGGAGCTTTGCGCTCTCTTCACCACGGATGTGATTGCCACGGTGGCCTACGGCATCCAGGCGAACAGTTTCACCCAGCCGAATGGCGAGTTCCGTCGCCACGGCCGGGCGGTCTTTCAGTTTAGCCTGAAGCGTGCGGCAGAGTTCACGTTGGTCTTCTTCTTGCCACAGCTGGTGCCCTACTTCGGCTTCAAGGTGGTGCCCGCTGAGTCCGCCAAATTCTTGCGCGACACCATCAGCTATGTCATAGCCGAGCGTGAGAAGTCCCAGAAGAGCCGCAACGATCTAATCGATCTGCTGATCGACTTCAAACGCAGCACTCGGGACTCGAAATTCGTCTTCGATGGCGACATTCTGGTGGCCCAGGCTGTGCTCTTCTTTACCGCCGGCTTCGAGTCCTCCTCATCGACCATGGCTTTCGCCATGTACGAACTGGCCAAGCATCCGGAGGTGCAGCAGCGCCTGAGAGCTGAAATCAAACAGGCTCTCATTGCCAGCGGAGGCTGTGTCAACCAGCAGCTGATCGAGTCCCTGGAATATATGCAAATGATCCTGCAAGAGGTGCTACGCATGTATCCTCCGCTGCCCTTTCTCGACCGCGAATGCACCAGCGACGAGGGCTACTCCCTTGCGCCTTTTCACAAGTTCTGCGTGCCCAAGGGCATGCCCGTTTATATACCAGCTTACGCCTTGCACATGGATCCACAGGTACTCTTGCTTTAACTTTATTTAACTCTTCTCTTCTTAATCAGCCTAGACCACACTTTAAAGTTCTACTCTCTAATTTTAGTCCTCTTCTAACTTCTTCTCTCTCTCTCTCTCTTTCATTGCAGTACTACCCACAGCCGAGGCAATTTCAGCCGGAACGCTTCTCCTCGAGCAACCGGAAGCAGCATATTCCGTATACGTATATGCCCTTTGGCCTGGGTCCGCATGGATGCATTGGTGAGCGCTATGGCTACCTGCAGGCGAAGGTGGGCTTGGTCTATGTGTTGCGCAATCATTTGGTAACAACATCGGAGCGAACTCCACGACGCATGAAACTGGACGCCAAGGCAATAATACTACAGGCCGATGGGGGCATCAATTTGCGACTTGTGCGCGATCCCCTGGGCGTTTGAATAGAACTTACCCGCACTTCAGAAATGGGGGAAACTCGCCGGATAGTAGTCGTATAGTTCACCTGTCAGCAACTCAGGTAGCACTAAGCTTTCATTTCGCGTGTCTTCGCATTTTAAATTGTTCAAGACGAGCATTCGAACTTCAAAATGCATTTTGATTGCCTCCGATACTTGCGTGTCGCTGCGAAAGTTGCGAGAGGTGCAACAGATAATCAAATCATACTACTGCGACACTCTACAAATCTCCAAATTAATAAGATCCGACCTTTGCTCAAATTTGCATTAGCGCAAAAAAAATCATTTGCCCCTAAATTCGACTAGCGAAAATTAAATCGTGCGTACTTATGATATAATAAAAAATAAATCCGATTTTTAGCAGCTTCAAGAGACGTTATTATATATTAATACATATATATTTTTAAAGAAAGGGAAAATTAATAAATATTAATTAAAAAATATCTATAGTAAACAAAGGTAAGATTTATAAAAGCTTCCATGGGGTTGCTGTGTTTTGTATGCATTTTAATAATAACAATAAATTATAAATAAAAGTATTTATATCATGATTAATTCATTTCCATAAGAATCGTCGGGCTTCATTAGAATTTGCAAGGAATTAAATTAAATTAAATGTGTTAAGTGCAATCCCTATCTGAAATGTAATCTTAATCTTTAATAATTAAATACAAATTAGAAATCAATTTAATAAATGTACTAAATAATGCACTACCTGATAAAAATCTGTATTTAGTATAAAGTATTTAAAACACGTTTCAAATTGATTATTAATTTATATTGGTAAATAGTACAGAGAAAGATGAAGATTACAACTGAAATAAGTTTTTATACATATATGCAAATATTAATATAATATATATCTATATATATTTCTATAAGCATCCATTTGTTTGCCCTACACTGTGCCTGAATTCAACAATTTTAGTTTATAAACGCAATTTAAATCAAATCGATATTTAAACGATTTCTATTGCCCATCAAATACAATAATATGGAAATTGATCTAAACACAATAAATCTAATCAAGCAATTGAATAATAATCTTTAAGACGTATTCTCGAAACGCTGCCAGCCGTCCGTCAGTTGAATGACAGGGGCAAGCCGTTTAAATAATAATTTAATCACTTTATTTACAACAAAGAACGAGACTGTCTTATCAGAGGACAGGTGAAATAACAAAAACTTGAAGCACTTCAAATCGTTTTCGTCTTACTTTTTTTTAATGTAAACAAAACTGCACCATCAGCATTACATGAAAAGATGCCCAAGTCTGAAATCACAGAGCATTCGCATCGTATAGTCTATCGTTAACAATCTCGAGGAACATGCCCGTCTTCAGCTGTAGAATGAACGCCTTCGGATCGAATTCAATCTCCTTCACGGTCTGTGGGCAGGAGCGCACAAAATGATTCTTGAGGAAGTGGACCAGACCCAGTTTGGTCTGAAGCACTCCGATCCGACTGCCGATGCAATTGTGTGGACCCAGACCGAAGGGCTGGTAGGCCATGGGCTCAATAGATTTGCGATTCTCGGCCGAGAAGCGATCCGGATTAAACAGATTCGGATTGGTCCAGTACTAGATAACAGATGATTGATTAGACAAGGGTTTGCTGGAAGTCTTGCCATACGTTACCTTAGGATCTCGCTGCAGCGCATAGACGGGTATAAAAATGGGCGTGCCATCCTCCAGTTTGTGGTCGTAGTATGGCTTCAGCGAAAGATCCGCTTCTCCCTTAATGCTCTGATACTCGCGATCTAGGAAAGGTAGCACTGGATACATGCGCAACACCTCGTCCACCACCATGGATAGGTATTCGAGTGAATTGATTTTGTCGTAGCTCAATTTGCCATCCTTCTCCTCGAGCAAGGCTTCATTGATTTCCTGGCGCAGCCGCTTCTGCAACTCCGGCTGCTTGGCCAGCTCCAGCAGGGCAAAGGACATGGCCGACGAGCTCGTCTCGAAGCCCGCCGTAAAGAATACTCCAGCCTGAGCAACCAAAAAATCATTGTCGTTGGCCAAGTGCGGCTTGCCCGGCTCCAGGGCTGCCTCCTTGCGTAAGCCCACGAGCACATCGATCAGATCATTGCGCACCGTCGCCGTTCGCTCTCGCTCCGCCATGACGTGGCTAATGGTATCGCGCATGAATTTGGAAAAATCGTCTGGAAACACCTTGATGCGCAGCAGTGACACCAGCTTCGGCAGAAAGAAGGCGACAAAGAAGTCCTTGCTGCGTGACAGCGTCGGTGCGAAGATTCTACGGCCTTGCCTGCGGAACTCGGCATCCGGATTCGACAAACAATTCGCACGCACGCCATACGCTATCGTTGCTATTGAATCCGTCGTAAACCTAGCGCACACATCCTTGATATCTGTAATGTATTTGCCTTCATTGGCTGGCCTCTCCTTGCCTAGCATAGACTCCAGATCTGCGGCTATCTATAAAGTAGATCAAGTCAGTTTTGAATCGGAGATTAATTAAAGTTAGTCTAAAGAACCCACCTCCTGCATGAGTGGATACATCTGCTTTATCTTTCCGCTGGTAAAAACAGGCGTCAGCTTCGTCCTTATCTCCTTCCATTGTGGATTGCGCACAAAGAACAGATTATTTGAGCCAAGGGCATCGTAATGTGGATCGGTGCGTCCATAGCGATTGGTGAACCGATTAAAATCTTTGATTAGCACCGACTTAATCAGTTCCGGTTCTCGGATGACCAAACCAGGTTTATTGATCACATAGATACCAACAGCGGCCTCGTTCGCCATCCGTGGATCACTGTACACTTCCGAGATGTGCAAGCCAAAGGAGTTCGACTGCGTAAACACTGGTCCTGTATTCCCTATAATGGGCGTGGGCTGCATATAAGGTATGCCCTTACGCTGCCAATAGCTATGATTCCGTTGGAACCACAAATAAATAGCGCTAAGCGCACCCACAATCACAAACAGGGCGGCCGTTAAAACCATTTCAAAGGAGTCTACAAAACAAATATAAAATTTTAATTAAAATGAAATTTACGCAATTAGTAAACATCTTGGCAAACTCATGTAAACAAACAATTCTAAATAAAACTTATCTAATATACATACTATTATTCGGTCTTATCAAAGGCATTTATTTATTTTTCGATGTACTTTGTAGATACTTTGTAAAAACTACTTCCCTGAAGATAAGCAAAGCTCTTCAATCTCTGACAGTCATAAAAAATAATATTTATTTTATATAATGGACAGTTTTTTAAAGACTTTAGAAGTGTTAAATAAAATGTAAATGACTTAAATCACTCATATAAATCAATTAGTTTCTGTTACCTTTGTTTGTACACAAAATTCATAAATATTCTATCAAAAATATCACTATAAGTATGCCTTCATTAATAACGATTTAAATTCCACATAGTCAAATTTCTATAGTCTACATGCACGATATATCCTTTTCCAGATTTGAATTTACCTACCTACCTAGTAAATATTTTGTAAATAATTTTATTCACTTCCGACAATTAGCGAGTCTGAAATAACACTTGCGATCGATTCAAGTTTACTTCAGGTTTTTATAGACACCGTCTACAGGGAAGATTATGAAATAATGTAATCAGTAGTTGGGGGCTCAACTAGATGATACGTTGTAAACGGCAATTGTTCTCAAATAAATACAGCTGATCAGTGGGAAGACTTAAAAATATACATTATTAAATCGTATGTATATATTCCAATTGAAAATTGCTCAGACTTCCCTCGTACATATATAATATACGGCTATATACATACATATATAATTCTTTTTTTTTTACATTTTTGATTAGGTACAGGGTATTGCAAGTTGAATTATAATACGCTTTGCAGATAACTGATCATCATATTGTATAGTAAAATAAATTGATGTCGAGATTTGTATAACGCATATATACTACAAATTGATAACTTTTAATAACAAGTTGAAAAACCCGAATCGATGCAGTGAACGAGTGTAGTCTGAAATGTAAAAGACGTATAAAATTCGCTAATAAACAATTCTGACAAAAATGTATATTTATTTATATACATTAATATTTAAAGTGCTTTTTACATGAAATTAATTAATTGACACACATTTTTCTTGCTTATTTTTAAATATTTTCTCAAATTGTATGTACGTATTCATATTTCATAATTGTTCAGACTACCCTCGTATATATATATTAGATTAGCACACGCTTTTCAAATGCAATGTCGAAGCTAGCTTTCCTTGAATGCAACTACTGCATAGTGTCGTGGTGATATGACTGCATCAAACAGATCAATTAAATAGCTGTGCGTGTAGCCAAGTTCCTTGAGGTAGAGCAATCGATCGAGAAGAATTAGGCTTTCCACCACCGGTGCAAATGACATGCGCAGCAGATAAAAGAGCGATAGATAATGTCTATCTGCCTCGTACTTCTGCAGCAAGGCCTCCAATTCGTCTTCGTTGACTTCAGCCAGCCATGGAGCATTTAGCTTCTTCGAACACTTTTGCACATATTCAATAAAATTATTAAATTTTTGTACTTTGCCCACTTGCAGAGAGTTCTTTAAATCGGGAGCATGGCTGTAGACCAGAACCTCGAGTAGTGCGCGATAGTAGAGTGAAATGTTAGGCAGCTCCTTGGCAGAGAGGGTGCGCTCAATGGATTGTGCGGCTAGCATACGGGCATTTCGACCCAGTTTTACTTTGCGTTCTTGAAGATAACAACTCATAGGGAATCCATAATCCGCTGATTGCTTCATCAATGCCTTATTGCCAAAGAATTCTTGTTCAGAAAAGCGTTCGTTCAATAAATGATAGCAGCAGCCCACATTACACAGCACGCGGCAATTGTTTTGAGCATGGAAGACCTTTAAGCAAGTGGCGGCGAGATTTCCACAGGTGTGCAAGCCGGTAAGGCATATGCGAGGATCAACAACTTGTAGCTCATCCTTAAAATGTTCCTTAACTAAATCGCTCAAGTTTAGTTCGGTGGTTATGTAAATCGAAGTTGTTTTATATTTATTTGTGGGGCTATTTATATGTGTTTCCTTAGTGGGAGACTTTTTACCGCGTCTGGGTGGTGTTTTTCCTTGGTTTAGAATCTCAGCGCGTTCTGTTAGGCCATTCCAGGCGCGCTAATTCAAATAAATTGAAAACAAAAACAGTGTTGATTAGCGTAAGTAAATTACTGATTGGCGTGCGTAACATGCATTAATCGATATATCGATATATATTTCTGCCACCCCGTTTCGCAGCTGTCATTCTTCTTCTTATTGCTCCATGCACGACGCGAAAACGTTTTAGCCGGCAAATAAATACGAGTTTTTCTATTTTCATTCCACAACTCGCATAAAAATAAACAATCAAGCAAAATGTCAGCTGGCATGCCCATTAATCCTAAACCATTTCTAAATGGTCTCACCGGAAAGCCCGTGCTTGTTAAACTGAAATGGGGACAGGAATACAAGGGATTTCTAGTCTCAGTTGATGGCTACATGAACATGCAGCTGGCAAACACAGAGGAAGTTATCGAAGGCTCCGTTACGGGCAATCTCGGCGAAGTGCTGATACGCTGCAACAACGTACTTTACATCAAAGGCATGGAAGATGACGATGAGGAGGGCGAGATGCGAGATTAAACTAACTCTCAGTACAACTTAGCATTAAGTCTTCAAAAAGTAAATGAAATAAAGCTTATGTATTTATATATAAGTACATACTTGTAATTTACTATCACGCGAAAGGGCATTTTTAGTGTTTGACTCATTAGCATCAATTCCAAGCACCGAAAGGCCATACTCTAGACTCAATCTCGATGAGAGATATCCTTTGCCATCACCAGCATCAACAATGTAGCAATTAGAGTCGGCTATTATGCTTTTTACGAGCTTGTTTACCAAGGCCGCAGTTAGCTCCACCTGTAGATTTGTTTATACATTTGCAAGGTTTTCTGAACAACTGTTCTACTTTTCTGATTCACTTCATACGCACCTCATGGCACTTCTTAGCGCTCATAAATTCTTTAATGTTAAGCTGTGTTTGCATTTGGGCGTTTAGCAGCTGGTCCAGTTGCTCAACATTGGTCAATAGCTCTGGGCTACCTGACAAGCGTTGGCGCTTACTAATTTCCCAAAATTGGGCAAGCGCTGGAAGCTGCTGCAAATCAGTTAAGTTATTCGAAAATAATATTTCTATGGCTTGTTGTACGTCCACAGGTGTTGCAAGTTCCGCTCTTAATGACTGAGGCACAAATTCATTCCAATAGTCATCCGTTAAGTAGTTAACCATGTGACAATTAATTAAAGACATGTACGGCGTCAAGAATTTTATCAAATCATCAAGGCGACACTGTAGCTGTCCCACTCCTATATGTTCCATCTTGTTAGCTCTTCTAGAAGCTGTAATCTTTGCGCTCTTGCGTTGTGTGTTCGATTTCCAGAACAGTCCCCTTTTTGGTGCCCAGCAAAGCGCACAGTCTGCGATGCGTGTTCCGAATGTCTTCCACAGCGCCAATGATGTCTTTGTCGGGATCGTTTTGACGTGGAAACTGTTCAATAAGCTGCCGTAGCTGTTGCAATGTACGCTGCAACTTTTCCGTATGTGGTAACTGCTGTTGGGCCACCACTTGGCCGTAAATGGCGCCCAGTTCCTCGCCAAGTTGAACGCCCTGAGCGTAGCCCAGTTGGTAGCCCTCCTGATTACCCTGAGCTCGACCGTCGCTGATACCCTCTGCGTAGCCAAGACGTGCGTGTTTTTCCTCGGTCAGCACTATATCATCGAACAAATCATTAATATCTCGCGATTCACCGGACATCGTTTCAATGTGTTGTCTTATTGTCTTATTCAATTATCGATACAAGCTTATCGATAATATCCGCTTTAACAAGAATCTACAACATTTTTGCAGCACTAACTTTTCCTATGCTTGTCTAACTTTCATATACAATTGCCCTCAAGTACATGCAATTTTAACGATAGTTTCCAATATCAAACTGAACACCTTACGCGTTTTGCTGCACTTTACATTACAAAAATAGTTACTCAGTTGTTATGCTCGATCTGCCCAAAACAGTTTAATAATTTTGTCTAATGCTTAAAGCAAGGCACACACATATAGCTGGAACTAATTTAATTCTAATTAATTTGGTTCTACTCCCAAGCATCTGCATCAGCATCATCATCAGAATCGCCCTCGTCGCTGGACATGGAACTCTTGCTTTTCTCCAATGGTGCTGCTATGATTTTTGATAGCTGCAACATCATTGGGTTCCCTGATTGCTCCACCGGATTTGGATTTCCTGAGATTCCCTTACGTCGCAGCATAAGTTTATTATGTAGGTCCGCCATCAGATCACCTCCACTGGTTGCACTGCCTCCTGCTCTGGATCGGCTTGTTCCATTACCATTTTGTTTGCCCACTGCATCTGCGTCGCCATTTAGATTGACGGGCGCAGCAGCAGATGAACGCAAGCGTCCACCATGTGCACCCCCAGCATTGCGAATGGCAGCCATCAGCTCAGATCGAGGATCATCTGGCGGTGGTGCCTGCGATTCGGGTATGTTTAAAGGCGTCTCCAAGGATGGGGAGATGGGTTTGACTACGCCATCAGAAGACAGGTTGGCAGTTGTTTGCGCGGGTGGTGGTGGTGGTGGCGGCGGTGGTGGTGGAGGTGGGGGCGGCGGAGGTGGGGGTGGAGCACATTGCGCAGCTGGTGGTACAGTTCCAGTATAAGATCTCCTGGTCATGTGCGTCTGCGCTGCTATTGCCTGCACTGTTACAACCATGTTATCAGGGACGACATCTAACTTTTCACTCAGTTCAGTCAACTCAGGCAAGTCGGGTAAATCGACAAATTGGTGCGATGGTGCAATGGGCGTCTTCTCCTCGACCGGCACATACTGCAAGTCATTCGCGATGCCCGGCAAATCTGGTAAGTCCAACGGCACGTCGATAGCCGGTGCCGCCAACGCTGCGGGCGTATAACGCAAGTCCCCAGCTGGTGTGGTTTGCTTGGTGGTGCCATGCGCCAGCGAGTGGGGCGCCGGTGCCAATAACTGGGTGGACTTTGGCTTACTGTGAGGATCTCGTTTATGGGTCTGCGGAGGCAAGTTTCGCTTCCAGGCATTTAGATCCTCACTGCCATAGGCGAATTCATTAGTATTAAAGCGCAGAACTGCAGGCACTGATTTAGCTGGCGGCAAAGCGCCCAAACCTACGACGCTGTTCGTGAGATGTCGTTCCGTGATAAGCGGCGTCTCTTGCTGTTCCTCGCCACGTACATGAAAGAACACGGCGTCGATATCCACGGCACTATTCGAATCACTCGCTGAGTCAGCATTGCGATTGCTTTGACGGCGTTCCGATATCGCTGTTGTTGAATATTTTTGTGTTGATGTAGGAATATCCATTGACTTTTTAGCCACGGCCGGAAAGGTTGCGGGTATGTTGTTTAAGATACCGTTGCCTGGAAACCGGGCGGGCGCAAAGATTTTGATGGATTTCTTGGAGCCAACAAGTGCATCAATTTTAGCCTGGGCACGCATGACACGCTCATTTATATGCTTAACCTTGGCACCATTTTTTTCTAACCGAGCATCGATGCGGCCAAAAATTGAGTTTATTGTTTTGTTTAGGCAGTCGAGCGACTGTGCTGCTCTGATTATTGTTTCCTCGTGATGTAGATCAGTTGGAATTATCGATACCTGGTAGGCGCTGTGCACATAAGTTTCGCTCTCGTCCATTTTTCTTCTTAATTTGTTGAAATAGTGCGAAATTAATTGCTTGCATTTAGCTGTTGGCGATTTCTATCGCCCCTTTGTTGACCCTGTCCAATCAACAGCTGGTTGTACCAGAACTTATGGTGCTGCCAACTTGCGTGTTGTGTACCAATATCGATATTATATTATCTGTCGATATCTTACGCATTTATGAGTCAAAGTGTGGAAATCAATCGTAGTTCACATCACTAGTGCACACTCATCAGATTATCGCAGTTGTTACGTGAAAAAGTTGTCAAAGGCTGATTTTGTTTTAGTTTAAAAAGTGCTCAATAATAATTTTTCACTGCATTCAAGTGCGTGAAACAAAGTGTACAAATGTATTATTAAAACAGGTATGTTTGCCAGTGTATATTTATGGTTTAAATTGTTTTCTTAAGATGAACGTGTGCGTGTGTTTTGTATAAACGTGGCTTTTCAACAAAATTTAGGAAAAGAACAAAAAGTCTAAATTTCGGCAAAAAAATCAATACCAAAAGTATCTATTTGGCAGACGTATGCGTTTCAAACCTATTAAATATTGAATTTGGTAAAGAACTTGGTTTTTTTTTTGCAATGATGAAAAAATGCGTGTTTGTATGCCTGCTGGCCGCCATTTTGAATATTTGCTAAGAAAAAACTTCCCCTAGCCCCTTTGCCCGTGTGTTTATTGTTCGCCCATGAACAGATACATATGTATGTGATATAAATATATTTAGTTGGTTGGCGTGTGGTTGTTTACATGTGTATTGTTTTTTATTTTGCCATGACTGCAAAGCCACATCAACAATTATAATATTTATATACATAGCGAATGTGTATATGCATACAAAGTCGAGTATTTAGATGTGTATGTGACATGAGTAGGGACGTTGCGAAATTTGGTATTTACTAATATATCGATAAATCATAATTTAGTTTTTTAATTCTCTTCACTTGCAGCTTAACAACTGCAATTTATTGTGAATCTTGATACGGATTACAACAGGGTTACCACAGGAGCTTCAAGAGGAAAGCCGGCTGCAAATATGGAGCATATACTGCAATCATATCCGGAGGATGCACGCCGTATTGGCGAAGAATATTTATCTAGTCTAACGGATTTAAATTGCAATAGCAAACCACTCATCAATATGCTCACCATGCTCGCCGAGGAAAACATAAACTATGCCCATGTCATTGTGCGCGTGGTGGAATATCACATCAGCCAGGTTAACAAATAAAGCATAATTAATTAAAACAGCCACACCACACAGAAAGAGAGACACACACTCAGACACATATATCAGACATAGTGAAACATACACATATATGCAAAGAGTCCTACGTACATCCGCCGCCGATACCGCCGTTCACACGGCAGTTGTGTTAACACATGATCTCCATGTCCAAAGTGTGTGTTAGTTGCAGTCAGGGAAACTACGAAAGATCTTAAGTTGAAAAGCCATCGATAACAGGAACTGTGTAAAGAAAGAGTTCGATTGCCGCTTGAATATTTACCAAAGAAAATTAATTTAAATGCCATTATTAAAAATATCTGAAATATCAACAATTTTTATTTTATTAGAGCAACAAACAAGATTTCATTGCATTTAGTATGCTTGTAGATCAAATGATAACCGAGATTAAGATTACTCATTTACATTTATAGAATATTACTTTTAATGTTATCGATGGCTTTTTTGCCTTCAGACTTTTGTGTTAAGCGATGTGGGCATGCCAATGAAAAGATTGTAATATAATTAATATATAACTTTCTTTGATACTACCCCATCTGCATACGCTTTGTATAAACAGCATTTTAAAGTTTAAACAATCAATCAATAGATAAACGGTGTTTTGAAGAGAATTCAATCTCTATTGGTTTTATTGATTAAACTTTAAGTAAAGAAATACCGTAACTCAATTTGATACATTTATATTTGGGTTTTAAGCAGAGACTGATTAATCCACTACAAGGTAAGACGTTTACTATATTTCTATCCTTCTTTTTCCTCGATACCTTGATACAAAATACACAAAGAAATCGAAAAGAAAATTCCAATAAATGAGAAAATAATTAAACAATTGTCATCAAGTTGTCTTTTATTTTATACAAGAATAAAACAATGATTCAAAATATAAACAAAGAAAAACCAATATAAATATTACATAACAACAAATAAATACCTACACGCAGCAAAAGAAGAGAAATTAAGAGATAACAAAAAAGAATTTGGCAAAAAGGAAACACTGAGGCAAAACAATCAGTAATGTATTCAACTTATAAAGTAAACGGCATACATATTTTGATTAAATTATAGATACAATATATATATATAATTTAAAGCCTAACCCTCAAAATCTAGATTTTGTATTTCCTATTATTATATTTTCGTATAATGCAAATTTATACACAACTTTTTTCCACTGTGGAAATATATGAGAATACAATGCGATTGGAACAGTTTTTTAAAAGTCGTTTGTAGAGTGAATTAAAGGGCGTTTCTTTACCTTGGGTTACGTAGTTCTTTTTTGTTGTTTTATTTTCTATTGATAATGCTTTGATCAACTGTCCCCTCACCTTCAACATGGAGATGCATTTGTGTCCAGCAGCTGCCGTTGTCGTCGTCGTCGTCGTTGTTTTCTTTTGTCTCAATGATCGTCAGTCGTGAGCCAAGGACTATGTGAACTGAAGTTATTGATGCTGGTGTGCCTCCTCAATCTGTGTCGAAACACTTCGCTAGCGACGTTGTAGAAACTTATTCTCTATTTTTATATTCTTACCTATCTTACCAAATCAAACAGGTGCCGCCCGAATTCAAATTACCCATACTATATTTAATTGATTCGATAATTAAGAATGTGAAAAGCAACTACGTTCAGCTGTTTGGGCAATGCATAGTCAATATATTTCTCAATGCCTTTGAATCGGTAAGTAAAGTCAGCAGCAAATGTAAAAGCAATATTCATCTTAGCTAAACATGTTTTCAAATCTCTCATCTTTAGGTACAACATTCGCCATCCCAAGTGCTGGAGAAAGTGCGTGAGCGCATGTATCTGTTGCGGCAAACGTGGAACGATGTGTTCCCTGCATCTAAGATGTATGCGCTGGATGTCAAAGTCAAGCGTTTGGATAACAATTGGCCCATTACGGCGAAACCAAGTCAACCCAATAAAATACATGTAAATCCCGCCATACATGTCAATCCTGATTTTCTCAAAACCGTAAGCATTATACGAACCAAAATGTAAGACAAGTAGCTAATTAAATCAATTTTCTTACTTAGGGCATGGTGTCCATGCCAGTAAACTCGGCCCTGCCCAGCGACATGGAGGAGATATTGCAGGCGAAAACACGTGAGCTGCTGGAGCTGAAGAAGCGTAAGCTGGAACTTGAATTGGAACAGACCAAAATGCATTTAAAGGAGCAGGAGCGCCAACTAAGTCAAGCAGCTGATGCAATTGCAGTAGCGCCCATGACAGCTGGCATCCCTGCTCCACCAGCTATTCTACGTCCACCAGGCATGGAGACAAGCGTGCATCCGCCTAACTATCCTAGCGGCATGCGACTTGTGCGTCCAGTCGTGCCTATTGCGCCAGTAGTTGGTCAGCCTGTAAGGATTATGCTTAAACAAATAATAATATACTGTATGCTGAATCTAATTTTTGTCTAATATTTGCAGCCTTTCGTCAACAAACCAAAGGTGCATCCAATCAATCCAGCTATGCTCAATTCTGTGCGTCAGCGCGATCCTCGACTGGCCCGTCAGATGCAGCCGCAACAGACAGCGCAAATGGCAGCGCCCATGCGCTCACTAGATCCACGTTTGGACAGTCACAAAGGCGGCAACTCTTCGTCCTCCTCTTCAGTACATAAATCTAGTCGCTCACGCAGCAAGTCTCCATTGCGTAATTCAGGCAGCAGTAGCAGCAATCGTTCCTCCAAACCCAACAACAGCAGCAGCAGCAATAACCATCACAGCTCCAGTAGCAGTCGCAAGCGTAGCGAGTCAAAGAGCTCAACGGCATCAAGCTCATCCTTTGGCTCAGAGTTCAGACACAAGAACAGTAGCAGCTCGCCTGCCAAACGCTCGTCTAGCTCACGCGACAAGCACTCATCGGGCAAGGAGTATTCCCATAATGGCAGCTCACCATCAAGCCACAGCAAACGCAAGAGCAGCTCTCCTGCCAGCTCGCCAACCAAATCGAAGCGCAATACCTCACATAAATCCATGAGTCGCACGAAATCGAGTGGCTCGAGCAGCACGCGCTCTCGCAGTCGCTCACCAATGTACAGGGATGTGGACATGCGTAGCGTGGAGCGCAGCAAATCGCCAGAGCCCACAGCAAAGGCAACCGCAGCAATATCATCAGTGGTTGTTCCAGCTTTACCAGCAGCAGCAGCAACAGCAACATCAGATCCAGCAAATGATTTAGAGAAACGTAAGAAACAATTTTTAATTCTAATCTCACACTTGTTAGCCAACAGCCAAGTCGTTAGCAATACAAATGACAAAGTAGTTGAATTATGCACAAATTACAAACCAAATTGGCGGCACCGAGGGCTTGACAGCAGGGACTATCAAGGGGTCAGGTTGGGGTTGGTATATTGAGTGTTAAGTGTTGATCTCATTGGAAAACTGCTACGAAACTACAGTTGATCCCCCGCATGTTACAGAAATAAATAGCAAAGTGCAATTAATTCCAACAAACTTTAAATTATATAAAAGAGCTTTAAATTAAATATCAAGCTCGATATTTAATTATCAACATTACAACTAATTGCTTTTCTTGGAATCATATAATAATTTCATTTTCTGATAGTCTAAGCATTGCAAAAAACTATCAAAAGCTTCTTGAAGATCTATTGGTTTTAATTCTAACTTTATTCCATATATGTATATTGCGATATTTTGCAAAAACAAATATCAAGATCTCTTACGTAGACTGAACTCATTCATATTACTAGCAAATTCAAAGAATTACTTTTCTCTGTTTAAAATTTGCACTTTGCTCGAAGAACTTTGATGGTAACTCTAAGGGTTGTCACCTATCCTGTCGTTCTGTGCTTGTTTTTCCAACTTTCCTTTTCGCAGGCGTTGTTTGGTGAGCTCTCTTCACTCGTTGCTTCACTCAGATCGATATGCCTTTTGCGATTATTTGATAGAACTGAGATAATAATTATTTTAATTGATTATTCCAAAATTTTAAATGAAACTATATAAGCCTATAAGATTTATGCAATTTTCTTAATTAATACATAAGAGCAAATAACGATAAAGTTAAAATTTAATATAAAAAAGAAAAAAAAAAAAAGAAAGAAAAATAAACAAACCAAAACAAAAACAAGAACTAAAGAACAAATCTAATAAAAAATGTGTTGTGAAAACCTTTTGCATTCCAGTTGTTTTAATTAATGCAAAATAAAAAACAGCCAGGTGCCGCCTTTTGTTGTAATTTTAAGTATATTTACTTTGTGAAATTGTCAAAAATGAGAAAATCGTGTGATAAAAATGTAAACTGATAAAACCAAAAAGAAAAACTATGATATATGCTCCATATCAGTTTTGATAAAACTAAGATTAAAATAAAGACTCCAGCTTTAATTTGTTGTAAAAAGTCTAACGATAACCAAAGAAATACTAAGCAAAACTTAAATATTTTTTAAACGTAAATATTTTATAAAACAAAGAATAATTGATTAAAGTGTATTTTGTAGTTGTATTATAAAACAAGATATACATCTTGCCAAATATGTATATATAATTTATGTTATTTTATTACTATTATTATTTATTTTTGTATTTGTAGAACGGCACTTTTTAAGAACCCATGTACATTTATTTTTTCTTATTTTGTCTAACCCGTTTCCTTAACGGAAATATAATTGATTAGGTTTTTTTTTATTATTATTATTATTTTGTTATAATTTTCCACTAATTTTTCTAGCTCAATTGCTGTGCCTGGTGTATGTTGATGATCCACTTTTGTTCTTTAAATTTTGCAATTTAAAAACTTTTTTTTTTTGTTATATGACTTTATTCAAACCCGTTCCCTGTTTAGTTCTTATAATTTTTTTATTTTTTTGGGTTGTGCCCGCCCAGCTCCTTTTATAATTTTCGTAAGAACTCTTTGTTTTTTGTGGAAGCATAAAATACAAATTTCTAGATACACATTTCACACTACTTGAACCAGGGCCACGTTCACCGCATTTAGATGCATCTAGCAAGGACGTCGATTTGCGGCCCTTTGCCAAATTGGCCACCATGGCGGCTGCCGTAAGGCCAGCAACGCCGCCGGCCCCTTCCATAACACTCGGCACGGCAAGAACAATTGCAGCAACGATTGCAGACAGCGGCAACAGCAGCAACGAGAACAGCAACAACACCAGCAGCACAACAAAAATTGCTAGCAGCGCCTCCAACGCAACGAGCAACAGTTCTTCCTCCAAATTGCCCACAAAAGTGTCGTTCAAAATACAAAAACCGTTTAATAAATTAGAAAAATCTACAGCGCATTTATCAACAGCAACACTGCTAGCAGCAGGAGCACCACCAGCAACAGCAATTACTGCAGCAGCCACGATCCCGGCCGGCATTCGGCAATCATCTCCGGCACCAGCTTCATCGGAACTTCTGATGCATTCAGCTGGCGAGAAACGCTCGGCTACACAGCTGCCGCCAAATGCGGATACGGATGAGGATGAGGATAAGCTGCAGCAGCCGCAGCAGAAGCGCAGCAAATCCACCAAACTGGATGCGTAAGTCTAGCCATAGCTAAAAATGAATTCCGATTTAATATATAATTATTTCTTTTATTGCAGCCTCTTTGGCAGCGAAGATGTGGACTTGCGACGAGAGCTGGCTCCAAGTATTCTTGCGCCGGGCAACGTGATTGTTGTCGAGGATGATTCCATGGACAACTGGGAGGCCAACAAGGTGGGTAGCCAAAGCTTCACTCATTTAACTAAAATAACTAGCAACTAAATCTTCATTCTTCGTATTTAGCAAATTACCAAGTCATCTTTGTCGCCTGCTAAGAAGCCCACATTAGATGAGTTGCGTGCCAAGCTGGCGAAGACCGCGCGTCCCAGCAACAAGCAGCAGGCTAAGCCGGGTAAGTAATTCCTCAAATTCAAATCATTTGCCAAATTATTTTAGAAATTTTATTCGTCAGACAAATCAAAAGATTATCCGGTGACGCAACGTCTCAAGCAGCTGTCAGCAGAACTGAAAGTCAGCGATGATTCACAGGAGGCGCACGACGAAAAGATGCGTACAATACTAAGTCAGGCACAGGAAATGTTCGAGAACAATGCCATAAATCCAGAGCAGTACAAGGAGCTGGTCAGCAAGGTTGTGGTCTTGAATGAGACTGGCAGGAAGGACCGGCGACGCGAAGTGGCTGTCGATGATGAGGATCTGGAGCGCAACGCAGCGCGAGATGCTGTGTTGCGAAAGCGCATACCCAAACTGAAGGGCAATGAGAACCATGCGTCCAGTTCGCCGCGTAGCGATGGCGAGCCACAACAGCAGCAAATGTTGCCGATTGTCGACAAGCCACAGCAACAGCAGCAGCAGCCGCCAGCTAAACAGCTGAAGAACAAGCGCGATGGCAAGCGACGCAAGCCCAGCAAATGGGGCGAGCAAGTGGATCCAGCTGCAGCACAGCGAGCCGCCTGGCAATTAGCTCAAAACAACAACAATAACAACAATGTAAAACGAAATGTGGTAGCAGGTGGTGGAAATGTTGGTTTTCGTGGCATGCCTTGGCAGCATCCGCCATTGGTTATGGCTCAAGCCGTCGTGCCACCACCACCACAACCGCCCTCCATGCTAACACTGCCGCCAGTCCCAACAGTGAACATAACCAAAGCCATTAACTCACTGGACAATCCCATGGCAGATATGGTGCGCAGCATTACGATCGATGGCGGAACTAAGGAGATACGTTTCTACAATCAAGTGGCAATCATATTTATGGATGGCGATGAGCCGCATGAGATCGGCTTCCAGAACGGACAGCGTGCCATCTACATTGATCACAACGAGCAGCCGCTGGCGCTCAGCTTCAATGATGACTACAAACCCTTTCAGTTGGATGGGCAGCTGCATCGCATTCGTTTCGGACACCCCTCTCGGGAGCTGTACATCGATGATCATTGGTATGAGATCTACTTTGGTGGACCGCCCGTTTCGCTGCCTATCGGCAATAAGTTACATGTGCTGAAGGCGGAGGGCCCGCCGCCAAATGTGGACATTGGTCGTGTGCGTCGAGATTTAGTTGTGGGCAAAATCAACATGATTGTCGATGCACACACAATTGTGCCGCTGTTCCTCGATGGCCGCCAGCAGACGTTCCATTTAGGCGCCGAGCAGCACTCGCTCCAATTCGTGGATAGTTTCCTTTACGCATTGTTAGATGGACAGCTGCAGAAGCTGGAATATGGCGGACTGCCCAAGAGCATGAAATTGAACGGAGGACGCAATTGCTTCATACGCTTTGGCACGCTGCCCAAGGGCGTGCAGGCGGGCAAGACACACGTCCAAGACATGGTGTACATTAAGACTGAGGCGCCAGCGGAACCGCCACAACCGCCGCCACTGCCAGTGGCTGTATTGCCGACTGTACCACCAGCCGCCGTAGTAGCAACGCCTGAGCAGCCAGCACCTGTTGCAGCTGTCGGTGTGCCAACAAATTCTGCTCCTGTTGTGCCTTTGCCTGAAGCAGCAGCAGCTGCTCTAAGCAATCTCAACATTGACGAGCTCTTCCAGAAGCTCGTCTCTTCTGGCATCATTGCTGGCACCACCAGCAACAGCAGCACAGTCAATGTACCTGCTTTGGATACCAATTCCAACTCTAGCAAAGAGGCGACAGCAACAACTGTAGCACCGGCAGCGACTGTGGCACCTGTTGTAGCTGCAGCACCTGCAGCAACTGTGCCTGCAGTCGTACCTTTGGAGCCCATCAAGCGCATTGATCTGACGAAACCAGACACGATTAAGACTCGTCAGGCGGCCGTGATAGCTAGCCTGTATTTGGGCATGCAGTGCAGCAGCTGTGGCGTGCGGTTCCCACCGGAGCAGACTATCAAGTATAGCCAGCATTTGGATTGGCATTTCCGTCAGAATCGTAGGGAACGCGATTCGACACGCAAGCCAACGTCCAGGCGTTGGTACTATGATCTCAATGATTGGAAGCAATACGAGGAAATTGAGGATGTCGAAGAGCGAGAAAGGAATTTCCTCGAATCTCAGGGCCAACAATTGGGACCCGATGCCATCGATGAGGTGTCCCAGCAACGTTCGCTCAATTCACCAGTTCCCAGCTGTGCAGCTGGTCCGACAGATGTGGATCGCGGCTGTGACATGTGCCACGAGAAATTCGAGCAGTTCTACAACGAAGAGCTGGAAGAATGGCATCTACGCTCAGCCATTCGCGTAGACGATAAGATCTATCATCCACTATGCTACGAGGACTACAAAGCTTCGCTCAATCCACCTCCAGTTGTTGATAACGACACGCCAGCAAATGAAGATGTGGATATGCTAAATGCTAGCGATGACAACGCCATGGACACGTTGATCAAGCTGGAAGATGAATCGGGTAAGCACAAATGAATGTATAAGCAGGTTCATTTAACTAACTAATCGTGCTAATCATATCCTTAGATGATGTCAAAAAGACATCCAGCACGGTGCTGGCCGACGATGATGATGATGATGATGTCATTGTGCTGCCCAATGAGGAGCCAAGTGTTACAGAGATTGTCGATGACGACGATGATGAATATGTGCCTGTCGCTACGACAGCCGAACCAGAGACAGAGCTGTCCAAGGAGAAGCCAACAAGCAGCGAACAGCAAGAGAAGCAACAGGAGCAATCGAATGAGGAGCAGCAGGATAACGAGCATCATCAAAGAGTGTCAGAGAACGCCAATGAATCAGATGTGGAAATACAGGAGCCAAACATTCCCTTTACCGATCTGGACAACTATGTAGAAAAGGAGCCAGTGCCAATGCTCAATGTAAAAATCAAAGAAGAGCCGAAAGATGACGACGAAGAGGATGATGATGGCTTTGAGGATGTGGGCACAGTAGTACAATTGCTGCCGCTGCCAGAAGATGAGATATCCATATTAAGTAGCGGTAAGTAGCCATCTCTCTCTTTCTCTCTATATATATATATATATATATACATATCAACTATTATCTCCCGATTAGAAACATTAACACATACCATCGATTCGACTGCATCGCCAGCTACGCTGGAGCGTCCAGCCTCGGTGACATCTCTCTCATTGCCAGCCAATGACGATGAGCTGGAATTGGAGCCAGTTGCTGCCGCAGCCAGCAGCGAGGCCGATTTTAATGGTGAGAATCCGCAGGAGACGCATAATTTAAGTGCAGCGGGGCCGGCACCGGCGTTACCTTTGGCTAGCATAGTTAATAAAATAAAAATAAATATCACTAAGAATACAAGTAGTAATAGTCATAATAGTGCCTCAACAACAACAACGGACTCTCAAGTGTCGGCTATAAGTGTCATTGGCGCCACTGGAAATGCCGATCAGCAACAACCACAGCAGCAGCAGCAACAGCAGCAAAATTCCATTCAAACTATTTCCACTATTCCTGTGCTGTGTGGAGGTAACACGTTTGTTCCGAAGATTGCCACCAGCAGCAGCAGCAACTGCAGCTCAAATGCGCCGCCTGCTAACATTAGTAGCATTTCCGTTATTGGAAGCAGCTACGGCAGCAGCAGCAACAACAACAACAACAGTTCACGAGCGCCTGCAGCAACAACAACAGCGGCGGCATCAGCAGCATCCCAGCCAGCAACTGTCAGCGGTTTGGGAACGGCAATTCAAAAGTCGAATACCCCACCACCATCCGCTGCGGTTGAAGCTGAGCCGGAGCCTGTGATCGAACTGAAGCCAGCGCTGCGACAGGTGACGCTGAAGAAAACGAAGAAAGTTCAAAATGGCATCGAAACTTCGGGCCTGTGCTCGATCATGTAGAAAGCGAGAGAGAGAGTGATAGGGCACATGCATATTATTCCTAATCTCACTTCATGTGTGTTTTTCTATATAATTAGCAATTTTACAATTTTAATTTAGAACGTTACTTAGTTTTAGGCAATTTACAGAGGCGCCAATAATAGCGCATCTTTTTGCGGTTCTCTATAGGCATCCCAAAAAAAAAAACACGTACGAAACCCCTTCCCACTTACAAAAACCTATACAGAGCGCGCAACACTTAATTTATTTTTACAACGATACATAATGCAAAATAAAAAGAAAATTTTTTACACACAACAATAAGAGAACGTATACATAATTTGTGATAATTTTTAAACACTCGGGTCAAAATATTTATTCAGTTATACAAATCAGAGCTTGGTCCCTCATTATAATTCGTGTAATGTGCTTTTGCTGAATTTGAAACAATAAATGAAAACTGAATTCAACCCAATTTCGATTTGATTTAATTCATCTTTATATAAATATCAATATATATTTTTAATTATGTTTAAACAAGCAACAACACTAAAATAAATTTGGTTTTATTTAAGAATAACAAGAAAGATTTTTAAATTGGGGAAAAAATTAAGCTAATAGATTAAATTTATTTTTTTTAAATAAATTCAATCGATAAATAAATATAAATATATAAACTTTTATTGAATTAATGGTGAATAAGAAAATGAATTAATTTTTAATTTGAATTCAAGCAAAGGGCGGGTGGTTAGTTTATTGCTATGAAACTCAATCGGCGCAAGTTGACATAGCCATCACCTTTTTATACGTATCAGTCAGCTGTTTTGTTCAATACGGACTAAAAAATACCAAGCGCGCTGTACTATGCACGTGGGCCCGTTTAGCGTTTACATTTTATTTTAGAATATATAGTTTATAACATGTCATCATCGTTTTTTCTGAAACCTGGCGCCGCCAAAGTAGCCGCCAACAAGAAGCGAAAAGTAAGCTATTAAAGGAAAATGTGGATCTACATACATTAAGTGCTGTAAATAATAAAAATAATTTCAGCTTAATGCAACAAAAGCAAAAGGCAACGCAAAACCGGGCAAGAAAACACAAAATGCAGTTCCTGGGCCAAAAAAGCAACGTCGAGCCAAGGTGGACGATGAGGAGATTGCAAGTGATGATGATGAAGAATATAATGGGAATACCTTGGCGTTTTCCGCCGACGAAGATGAAGAACAGGAAACGGCGCAGGATAAACGCTTAAGACTGGCGAAAGAATATCTAGCGGAGATTGAAAAACAGGAAGCGGAACGTGCCGAACAACAAGAATTAAGCCAGACTGTAGAACAACGCCTGCAGACGGAGTATTTGGATAGTGTGGGGCGACTACGACGTACGATTGCCGCCGATCTTAAATCATGTACAATTAAAAATGTACTAAAGCACAAGCTTCACCACAGTCCAATATGCGCCCTTTCCCTTAGTGCTGATGGAAAGTACTTGTACACGGGGGCGAAGTCGCAATATGTGCTCAAATGGTGCACAGATAGTGGTAAAGTGCTAGAGAAAGCTGATGTGCTACCGCATCGAGAAGAGCCCGAAACGACGAAGAAACGGAGATCACATGTTATTTCCATTTGCCTGTCAAGCGACATGAAGTACATGGCATTAGCCGAGGGCGGAGTCAATATACAAATCTGGTGCCCACAGACGATGAAGCACATGCAAACGTTTAAAGGTCATCGAGATAATGTCACAGGCCTCGTCTTCCGCAAAGGCACCCACGAGCTTTACTCTGTTGCAAAAGATCGTTCCGTAAAGATTTGGTCAGTGGATGAAATGGCATACGTTGAGAGCTTGTAAGTGAATTATAACTAATTTTATGTTTTGTCTAATATTATTTCATTACAGATTTGGTCATCAAACTGCTGTTACGAGCATCGATGCGTTAAGTCGAGAAAGGGCCATAACTGCAGGCGGCTCGGATTGCTCTTTGCGTATTTGGAAGATTACAGAAGAGTCGCAATTGATTTATAATGGGCACAAGGATGGCATTGAGTGCGTTAAATTTATTAATGATGAACATTTTGTATCCGGCGGAGTAGATGGGTAAGCATAAAATTTCAGGCAAAGGGAGAAGATTTTAATTACGCCTATTTTATTTATGATTACTGCAGTGCGGTCAGTCTGTGGAGTGCATTGAAGAAGAAACCAATTAGTACAACGCAATTGGCTCATGGCAAGGGCGACAATGATGTAGCTAACTGGATAACAGCGATTGCCGTCGTCGTCAATACAGATTTAGTAGCAACAGGTGCAACTGCAGACTTATATTTCATTAGAATTAAAAATAATTCTTTGACTTTTGTATTTTAGGTTCTTGCGACGGCTGCGTTCGACTATGGCAAAGCAATCCAAATGCGCGTAAATTGCAGCAGATTGCTAGCATACCAATTGCTGGCTTTATAAATGCCCTCACTTTCAATGCTGATGGCAGCAAACTTTATGTGGCTGTTGGGCAGGAACATCGCTTGGGACGTTGGTGGCGGCTCAAAGCAGCGAAAAATAATGTAGTTGTAATTGACCTCGAGTCGAGTAATGTGAATAAAAAGGAAAAGTAAACACAAATCCAGCTCTTATTCAAAGACCGCGCCAATAAATATCGGACCATTAAACAAATAATCGATAAGTAATTCATTTATGCGTATCATCTCTACTTGAATATTTAGAATAAATTCCAGTGGCGGTAGGTCGATACGTTGTGGTTACAAAACAGGCAATCATGCAAAGGAAACCCGGCGGAGGAGTTTTCTCCTTTTTTAAGACAGAAACTGGACGTAAAGTTGTTTTCTATGCAGCAGGCACAACCACAGTCGGTCTATTTGTGGCCAACTTTGTGCCACACACATTTGGATTGAAATATTACCGCGACTTTGTGCAATGCTATCAGTGGGTGAGCAAGTGAATCCAGCATGGGGCACATGCTTAACATTTATTCTTTTTATTCATATAGAAATGGTATTGAACGTGAGGTGCCGAAGGCAGTTCAGCAACGTATAGAACAGGCAATGGATAAACTGCAATTGGAGAAGCATGAACGGCAGTTTGTCAAGCCATTTACCGTGTTCGGCTTCGATCTGTTTCAAGCGGGCACAACGAAATTTCGCTTTGGCGCTGTTTTGGGCATACCCGTAAATTATGGCTACAGCAGTATTGGAGAGATCAAGCGTGCAGACATACGCTTTCGAGATAGTCAAATCGATTGGAGCTCGGAGAGTGGTAAGCTGTTAGAACAAGCGATTGTGTTGACCGAGGATGAGCAGGTCTTTGGAATATGCAAAGCCATTCTGCAACTGCAGACGCATCGCGTTCTTCTAAACTCAATTTTCCCCAGCTTGAGCTTCTTTATGGTATATACGCTGGGACACTTTTTGAATCTACGTCTTGGCCTTTTTGCACGCCATGGCAGTGTAAGTTTCTTAGCGCTTATCTCCGTAACATCTATTTTAATCCTTTTATTTTGCCTTTTCAGATCCGTTTTGTTATGTACAGCATTCTGGGCTTATTTGGTTTGGGCAGTTGGTCATTTATGAAAGACTTCAATCAGGTAACCGACGATGCAGAGATTGACAAACAACTCGCAACGCTTGGACCAGAATTTGTGGCCGCCGGGATTAGTTATTACGATAAGAATTTGAAGAAAAATATTGCCCTACGAAATCTCATTGGAGATGATACCTATACGGCTATGGGCAACGAGAACTATTTGCTGCGCCAGAAATCAATGCCACTGACGGCACGAAAATCCTTCTTCGAGGAGAAATGGCAGCAGATGCAAACAGACGCGACGGTAGCGCAATAATGTTGTTATATAATAAACTGTGTTTCATTAATTAATAGTTGTTTATATTACTTATAAGACTGTTCTAAAAGGGCAATCGCAGAACTGTGCGCCAGAAAAGCCAGCGATATGGTCACGACGAATATGTAGCTAAGGTTAACTATACTTTGTGGGTTTTTAGCTATTTATTTAATATTGCATATTGTTTTCAGCTTCATTGCACATTTTCTTGACTTTTGGCATTTAAGGTGAAAAGTGATTTTATACATATATAATATCATCTGATCTGATCTTTTGTTTCATAACAGATATTAACATTGAAACATTTCGAGGGTCTTTTTTTTTGTCTTTGGAATGTCACAGTAATAAATATAACTTAAAATTATACTTACATAGACTATAAAATAAATAAGTTTATAAATATAATAGTCATTAATTTACATCGAGTGTAACTAAATCTAGAACGTTCCCTCGCCAACGACATCGCTGATGGTGGCTACCAGGCGGCGGGCATGCTCCACGGCGCAGGTGGCCGTCACGAGGCCCAAGTGAATGCAATATAATTCATAGACGCGCACCTTGCCGCCTGCAAGCTTTGGAAAACAGAGCTCGGCTAGCTCGCTGTAGTAGTCCATAGGCAAACAACCGGGCTCTGGGGGCGATTTATGAGCTCCATTTCCATTTCCGTTGCCATTGCCAAAGCCGGTGGAGAGGAAATGTTGCTGTAAGTCGAAGGAACATTTCAATATGCCACCCGATAGATCCTCGAACCAGAGGAAATACGAGTAATGGAATGTACGATCCTTCCACATGACTGTCGTTTGACCCTTCTTCAAATAGTTGCGCGTAAACTCCACCATATGCCAGAGCTTTGATTTAGGCAACAGCTGTGGCTGTCCCTGGCGTAAGTCAGGAGCTAGCATTTGCCCCGAGCTACGATTTATGTACATGAAATGCACCAGACCAGGAAAGTCTTCCAAATACGCATCAATAGAGATGTTACGCGCAGCTTTAACCGCAAGAAATTCGGCAAATTCTAAGAGCTTGGCTTCAACAACAGATGCCGATTCGGCTAGTTGATCCAGTTGCTGATTGCTGGCGATATCGCAACTGGCCAAGGATAGAGTGAACAGTTGCTTCAGCTCCTCTACAAAGGCGGGTAGATTGGATTCGATGCGTACGAGCAGCTCACGCTCGTAACTCTTGAAAAACTCCACATACATCTTGCGTAGATTCTCCCAACGGGCTGTAAACTTCTTCACACAGCTCTCCAGATCCTCGTGCTTTTGCTTCAGATGTCGCTTGAGCGCCGTCAACGTTTGGCTGACAAAAGATTCGAGACTCTCGTAGGCGGGCTTCAGTGCATCGGCATCGCCCTGCTGCTGCACAGCGACAATCTTCTGGAGTACAAAGAAAGTGTCATAGATGGAGCTGGTCAAGGGCATGTGGCCGTACTCGATGAGCTGCAACAACACCTGATGACCATGCAGACGGGATAGGTGTACAATGCAGGGCACACAGCCCGAATTGACATCGTGGGTGACACCTTGCAGAAAGACAGCTACAGCTCGTTGAGATCTCTGGGATTGCAGTGCACGCGATAGGATGGCCAGGAAGAGTAAATCAGCCGGTGCCAGAGGCAGTGCTTGACGTGTGCTATTCAAAGCCACCAGCTTATTGGAGACGAGCAGTAAAGCATGTGTACGTTGCTGTCCTCCAGTTTGACGCAGCTGCTCCAACAATGCATCTAGTGTTACATGCACTGTTCGCTTTAAGTCGGCGTTAATGAGCAACTTGGGCAATGCCTCCAGCAAATAGGCCTGTTGCTCTTGCTGGTCCTCCTGCCATAGCTGCGACTCATAGCAATTGATGCACTGCGTCAGCAGCTCCTGTTGCATTGCGCCTGCCTGTGAGCCAAATAAATTGGCACCATAACAGTATCGGGTCAGCGTCATAGCCACTCCCAGTTGCCGCATCAATTGCTCGATTGCCACTTGGCCAATTTTCAAGAATGTGAATCCCAACAGCTCTCCAAAGGTCAAATTGAAGCCATTTTCGCACTGAAAACTCGCGTATGCATTATCAAATTGACAGTGCATAATTCGCTGCGAGCTAATAATCGGGCTGAATATCTGCAGCAGTACATTGCTGTCCAATGGAGCCCCTGGCGTCGGGAGCAGACCTTGCGCTATGGCAATGCTGCATATTTTTTCTGTAAGTGGTCCATTTAAGTTCTGATAAGCAACATCGTTAGCGCTATTGAATACAATTAGGCCGTTCATTTTCTTATCGCGTCTAAACACAATGCACTACTTTTGTTTGGGTACACTGGGCACCGTTCACTTAGCTGCCTAGTATAAATACTAAGTCAGTTTAGTTCTGTGTTGAGTTGTATTCGCTTAGAAAAAAATGTTTATACTGTAAAAGGTGTTCTCTTACAGTTTCGTGCAAATTACTATCGTTTTGCTGCAACTATCGATAGGGTTTTGTGATGAAATATAATGTCGGTGATAAGAGATGAGCGTTGCCAGCTAGTTGACTTAGAAGTTCAATTGCTGTTTATACTAATAGCGATCGAACTAGTTCGGAACTGAACAGTTGACCATCATCTGTTTTTTGGACCTGTACGCATGCAGTGTTATCAATTAAGCCATCATATATAATTAAAAATATATAGAAGAATTGTAGTATGGGTCGCCTTATTCTAGAGCATACGCTGCAGGGTCACAAAGGCCGTATTTGGGGCGTTGCATGGCATCCAAAGGGAAACAGTTTCGCTTCTTGTGGCGAAGACAAAGCCATCAGAATTTGGTCCCTATCAGGGAATACATGGACAACGAAGACGATACTATCGGATGGACATAAGCGTACCATACGTGAGGTACGGTGGTCTCCGTGTGGTGAGTATCTGGCGTCGGCTAGCTTTGATGCAACTACAGCCATATGGTCCAAGCACGAATGCACTGCAACGCTGGAGGGACACGAGAACGAGGTGAAGAGTGTCAGTTGGTCACGCAGTGGTGGTCTATTGGCTACTTGTTCTCGTGATAAATCTGTGTGGATCTGGGAAGTGGCTGGTGATGATGAATTCGAATGTGCCGCAGTACTTAATGCCCACTCGCAGGATGTAAAGCGTGTAGTGTGGCATCCGACAAAGGAAATCCTTGCCTCCGCTTCTTATGATAACACAATCAAGATGTATGCCGAGAGTGCACTAGACAGCGATTGGGATTGTACGGCAACGCTCAGCTCGCATACAAGTACCGTTTGGAGCATTGACTTCGATGCCGATGGTGAGCGCTTGGTCTCCTGCAGCGATGATGCAACACTTAAGATCTGGCGTGCCTATCATCCAGGCAATGAGGCCGGCATTGCAACGCCCGATAAGACGACTGTGTGGAAGTGTGTGTGCACCCTGTCCGGCCTGCACACACGTGCCATCTACGATGTGTCCTGGTGCAAACTGACGGGTCTGATAGCCAGCGCGTGCGGGGATGACGCTATACGCATTTTTAAGGAGAGCAGCGATTCGAAGCGAGATGCACCCAGTTTTGAACTGTTAACTTCCGAGGAGAGTGCCCACGAACAAGATGTGAATGCCGTTGAGTGGAATCCGGTAAATGTCGGGCAGCTAATCTCCTGCAGTGATGACGGCACCATTAAAATATGGAAGCTGCAGGAATAGTACTAAGGTCTATGTGTTTAATATATGTAAGTAATGGATATATTGTAATAAATAATTTGGTTTATTTGCTTAGAAATGGCTCGTGCAGTGTTTTGTACAATTTTTTTGCTTTGCGCGGCCCCAAGCCCATGACCTGGGATAGGCGCTCTTCGCTGGCATTGATAAGATTCTCAAGATTGCCAAAGATTTGCAGCAAGGTCACAGCATCTGTTTTATTCACCGGCTTAATGTTGGTCAAAGCCGCTACAAGCTAAAAAGTATATGAAATTATAAAAAAGTTTTAAAGACCCTAAGAGTGTTACACACCTTCTGATGAGGATTGGACTCCACACGCTCCATAATCAAATCTGGGGAACGTTTCTCGAATTGCTTGTAAGTTTCTATTATTTTGCCCGCCTCGTCGGCATTCCAGGCTAACATCATTGTTAGATCGGCTAACAGCGAAATGCGCGTTAAGCTTTTGAGAGCATTATGGGGCTCCGGTGTGTCCACCTGGACGAGCAGCACGCGCAGCTCATATAATTTGCCCAGTGCCTTAAGACGTTGGCATATGTAGTCCGGGTTCAGATTGTGATATTTAAGCGATAGGAACAGTATGCAGGCAGTGCGTCCCACCACATAGTCCGGTATTATATCATCCCTATACTCCAGAGGCACATTTAAAATGGATTTTAGAATTGGATTACCGCGCTGCTTGGTGTGAACTAAAACGCTGTGAGGATTTGATGGCGGCGCCTTAGCTGTGCCGGTGCTGGTAGTAGCGGTGGAACTGCTAGTAATTGCTGTTTCAGTCGCCGTTTGTATTTTAGTTTGCTTTGGCGCTGTGGGCATATCCATGCAAGCCAAAACATCGTCAAACGAATCGTCGTCCAAGTCTTCCATTTTCAGCCCGGTAAATTAACCAATATCTCGAAATTCAATTATCGTTATTGCTATGCCTATCAATATCGATTATTTTTGCACAGTGTGGCAACTCTATTATTGTTTTGTCTTTTCCTTTCGAGTTGTCAATTCAGCGACGACGACGACGTGTGCGTGCAAAATTGTTTATTCTTCTGCTAAAAATAAATAATTCAACATTCTGAAAAACGATGACTTCGCATCCGGTGTTTATAGACCTGTCTTTAGACGAACAGGTAATGTTTCAATTATACTTAAACGTATTGTATATGCCGCACTACCCTTTAAAGTGAGGTTATGTACAAAAACAAATCTTATAAATATATAAATTAAAATCAATTTGTTTATTGTCTTACCTACAGGTACAAGAGCTGCGGAAGTATTTTAAGAAGCTTGGTGCAGAAATCTCATCGGAGAAATCGAACAAAGGCGTCGAGGATGATTTGCACAAAATAATTGGTGTATGTGAAGTTTGCTTCAAAGACGGCGAACCAGCCCAAATTGATGGCATACTAAATAGCATTGTATCCATTATGATCACGGTATGTATGAAGATGTTATTAATTTTGAATATATATCATTAAAAATTCCACCTTTAGATACCGCTGGATCGTGGTGAGAACATTGTGCTGGCTTATTGCGAAAAGATGACTAAGGCGCCCAACCAGCCGCTGGCGAAAGTCTGCCTGCAATCCCTTTGGCGGTTATTCAACAATCTGGACACAGCATCCCCCTTGCGCTATCATGTCTATTATCATTTGGTACAAGTGGCCAAGCAGTGTGATCAGGTGCTGGAAGTCTTCACTGGCGTCGATCAATTGAAGTCGCAGTTCGCTAACTGCCCGCCTTCCAGTGAGCAGATGCAAAAGTTATATCGTCTATTGCACGACGTGACTAAGGATACCAACCTGGAGCTGTCCTCAAAGGTTATGATTGAGCTATTGGGCACATATACGGCAGACAATGCGTGCGTTGCTCGTGAGGATGCTATGAAGTGCATTGTTACTGCACTGGCCGATCCCAATACATTCCTGCTCGACCCCTTACTATCGCTGAAGCCTGTTCGCTTTTTGGAAGGTGATCTAATACACGATTTGCTGTCCATCTTTGTCTCGGACAAGCTGCCCTCATATGTGCAGTTTTATGAGGATCACAAAGAGTTTGTCAACTCCCAAGGTTTGAATCACGAGCAGAATATGAAGAAAATGCGGCTATTGACGTTCATGCAGCTGGCCGAAAGCTACCCCGAGATGACATTCGATACACTGACCAAGGAATTGCAAATCAACGAAGATGAAGTGGAACCGTTTGTCATAGAAGTATTGAAGACAAAGCTGGTGCGTGCACGTCTCGATCAGGCCAATCGCAAGGTGCACATCTCGTCGACAATGCATCGCACCTTTGGTGCACCACAGTGGGAACAGCTGCGCGATCTGTTGCAGGCCTGGAAGGAGAACCTCAGCTCTGTACGCGAGGGATTAACAAATGTATCATCTGCACAATTGGATCTGGCACGCTCGCAAAAGCTAATACATTAGAGACAACTGACATCCAAGATCAAATAAAATACGAGCGCTGGTATAAAGTTTTACATGATATAAATTATTTTGAGGAATGCGTGGAAACCCAAGCTTGAATAAATTTCTAAGTAAAATCAAAATCATAGACTAATTAATTGTAGAGCATAGTCTGAAATTTGTCCGACAAAAGGTATGAATGTATTAACATTAATTGAAGGTCGGATATCTATCTTCTCGCTTTCAAATGTTCTGAATACTTTCTAGCTTAACACTAAATGCTGGCGATGTATGTATGTATATGCATATATCTTTCTTTTCTTGAGATTTGTCAGTAATTGTCACGGCATTTATAGCTCCTCATGAGGCTTCGTTTGCTGACGCTCCTTCTCTTTTGGAAACGACCAGAAATACGATGGAAATCCGTGCGTATCCCTTTCCCGTTTCACAAATGCGCTATATGAAGAGATGCAGTTGCCTATAAAGTGATTCGATTGTCCTAGTATGGCCAAATCCAAATAAGGATCATCCTCTTGCAGCTTATGTACGCTGATATCCATACGAGAGAGCGCGTTCGTTAGCTCTGATATCATATGGTTCGCATCGGATGCCACAAATACGGACTTCACCTCATTCTTTGGCTGCAATTGACGCACATTTTTAATCGTTCTCTTTAGCTGTCTGATAATTGACTCCTTGGTGGGCATACATAGCTCTTGGTAGAGCTCACCACGTTCATTCTTATATCCAAGACATTGAGGCGATGCGAAGAGCTGCTGGCTATCCTTAATGTGCTCACAGGCACGCACCCAATCGATGCCATTTCGCAAATGCAGTCCAATAAATGCGCCACGGGGAAGAACCGTACGTATAAATTCTCGAGCGGCTTCTCGATACTTCGGACTCCATACTAAGTACCTTTGCAATTCACGATTCTCGAGCTGCACGGGAAAGCTGGCGGGTGCACCGGTGAACGCTAAAACGGGCCACTTGTCAGCTTTATATTTTTCCTGCCACTTGGTTGCTATCGAGCTGTGACGCACATCGAAGTGTAGCGGGCCATAAAATTCCGAGCCCACAAAATCAATGCTATATGTATCCCAGAATGGACCAAAGGGATTGCCATCTTTGGCGTGACAATTCGGTGCATCTGGATTATTTTTCTCTTGTTGCAAGCTTTTGCGTTCCATATAACAGAAGGCAATGCGCTCGTTGGCAGGCCACACCTCATCGGCCAGGTCATTCATAAAGTCAGACATGAGGATTACGCGATGGAACTCCTGCAGCGGCTCTACCTCGAAATATGTGTCAAAAGGCACCTGACGAGAGCGCATTTCACCCTTGCGATATTCCACCCATGGTGGCAAAATTAATGTCCGATTTAGAGCCTGGGCGAAGGCTAACGAGCCTAAGAAATGGTCTGCCTGGTTACCAAAGCGTCCTGAAAAGGCCAAACAATAAATTAATTTCAACAGATAAACAAGAAATTCTAATCAAACTTACCCATACAGGGACAGTAGGCAATGTAGCCATTGGGATCGCGTTCAAATTTGCCATTGGTATTTAATATTAGTGTTGAAATAAAATAAATTAACAATTTAAGCCACTGCATTCTGCCGGCTTCGTGTAAAGCGCTGCCAGACTTTTCAAAGTGTAAACAGATATTTGTATAATAGCTGATATATTTAAATTTAAAAACAACTTTATGTAGTGTATACTTAATAATATTTTTTTAAATGCCTGATGAGCTCTTTTATTGGATATTAACATGTATTACATTCAATAAATAATTAAAGCCTCTTTATTTTACTGCCTCTATTGTTAACTGACTTTAAATATAAACTAAAAAAGGATTAAATATTTAATTTAGTAATACCAGAAGCCTTCTACATTTTGCTATATTGTTTTTCTTTAGCAATACTATTTAATAATCTTAATATTTTAGGACAATTTTTATTGTATCAGCAGCTGTTGTTACTGTGCTGCCACTTTCATAACAATTCTAAAAATCTGGCAGCCCAAAGTTCACAGTTGTTCTTACTGGCTCTATATTTACCTTTTATCTATTTCATAATTTCCTCACGATCGTTTATGAAGGTTTAAAGATAAGCAAGATACTCAAATGACTTCACAGATTTACAATCAAAAGAAGTTCATACCCACAGCGCCAGAGAAGGGCAGCTTTCCGTTAGATCACGAGAGCTTGTGTAAGAAGCATTTCTTGATTTACGCTAGTTGCTTGCGCCGCAACGACAACGACAACTCCAAGTGCCGGGCGGAAGCAAAAGAATATTTGGGCTGTCGCATGGAAAATAATCTTATGGAAAAAACAGAATGGGCGAAACTGGGATTTCCGGAAAAGGAACAACCGACAGTGAAAGAACAGCAACAATAACAATGAAGCCGGAACTCAATCTTTTAATTGCAGCCACAGGCAGCGTGGCCACCATTAAGCTAGTGCAAATGATATCAGAATTTAGCGACGAAAAGCTACCCTACAAATTTAATGTAAGTCTCGCATTGCTTCCACCTTTTCCATTCACTAACAAGTTGTAAATATTTTAACAGATTAAAGTCATCATAACGGAGCATGCGAAGCATTTTTTCGAACTGGAGGAGGTGCCGGAGCATGTGCCCATTTTACATAACCGAGACGAGTGGCTCACCTGGAATAAGCGCGGTGATCCGGTACTGCACATTGACCTAGGCAAGTGGGCCGACGTTATGTTAATTGCACCCCTCAGTGCCAATTCTCTAGCCAAAATAGCCAGCGTAAGATGAACTTATCTTTCATTAAACAGTAGATAAATACAGTTAAATATTTTTTATGGCAGGGTATTTGCGATAATTTGTTGCTGTGCGTGGTTCGTGCTTGGGATTTGGAGAAGCCACTGTTCTTTGCACCGGCCATGAACACACGCATGTACGATCATCCCATTACGCGCGAGCAGATTGACAAACTAATTAAATGGGGTTACAAGGAGATTCCCTGTATATCGAAAACTCTTATGTGTGGCGATACGGGCAACGGGGCCATGGCAGAGGTGTCTACAATTGTTGCTATAGTGGTTGGAACGTTTGCATTGCCTATGTAAATACTAAATTCCTTGTTATAGTTAAAAATAAAATACATATTGTTAAAATTCAATGTATTTTCCTTCAGTACCCCGTAAATAAGGCTCTATTATAATTTTTGATTTTTTTTCTCAATTTATTTGTAATAATGTTTATTGGTTAATTTTGAGTGCATCTAGGAGCAAAATGATTTTTGTTTTACTTTTCTTTTTTAATTTTGTTCCTCATCTCTATATAATATTTGTTTTTTCTTTTTAAATTGCATTTTAGTTTCTCAATTAACATTTATATTTTTTTGTTGCAGTGTATATTTGTGTGGTTGTTTTTGTTTTTCTTTTATCAACAGTTTTATGCATTTAAATCAATTTTTATATGCGAATTACAATTAATTTTATGCGCTATATTATGTGTATGCTAGAGATGTTTTTATTTTTTATTTTTTCTTATTTGTGGATTGTGTGGGATGATAAACTTAGAATTAGGGAAATAAAAATAGCTTAGGTTTACGAAAAATTACACAGTAAAATATATATATGTTATGTAAATGTATGTGTATTGTAGTTGCATGTATAATGTAGTTGTTTATGTATTTGATTAAAAACAAATCAACTGCTGCGACAAATTATAAAAATATAGTCTTCAGGCATATGTCAACCTAAGTTTGAAGTTTTTCTCAATTCTAGCTTAAACATAATTACACATAGTCATATATATACACATATATGCATATATATATATTGTGTATATATGATATTTTTAATTTATAAATTACAATTTATATTAAACATAAATATTTACATAGCTTGGATTTTATTGGTTTTATTTGCTGCTTTTGCCGCTGCCTTTTTGTTTTTGCTTTGTTTTGTTTAAATTACAATGAGTGTTTTTATTTATTTATTTTTTTGTTTTTTGTTAATCTTTATATAATTTTTTATTTCTTTGTGCAGCTGTAATACCCTTTTTTTAAGGTACGAAGCATGCACGTAATACACAACACTTGCTTGATTATTAAGCTTTGTTTTATAGCTACTTTCTTTATACAAAAGGTATTTGCTTTTCGTCTAAGCGTTTATCAGCATTAGCTTTCGTTTTTTCTTTCTCTCAGTGTATCTAAGCCTCTGCTTTTGGTATTTATAATTGGGGTTTCGCTTCTATAGTCTAGCTTACAAATTGTCTGGGTAAAAAAGGAGTGATTGGTATTTAACAATGTATACTCTTGCTTTCTCGAAATGATTTTTCGACATGCCATTCAATATATAGTTATATATATACATATATATGTATGTATATACAGAATATAGCATTGCATCTAAATGGGTTTAACTCTATATATTACTATAATACGTTGTCAAGTTGCATCTGGAGGCTTAGCTCTCATCTGATCACACAGGACATGCACAACTTCGAGGCGCTGATGCAATCATCGTGACAGAATGCGCCGCATTGCTGGCAAATGACCATCGCGTTCAAAGCACAGGCACAACCATTGTTGGTCGCGTCGTTACCTGGCGGTGTGTTCTCGCCGCTTTGATGCAGTTGGATTAGAGCATGCTGTTGTTGTTGTGGCTGCTGCTGTGTTGTTTGCTGAGTCGTTCCTGCAGCTCCAGCAGCCGTTGTTGTTGCTGCTGTAGTCGTCACGATGTAGTTGTTACCCGCATCCATAAGAGTTGCCGGCGAATTGCTGTTGTCTATGTAGGTAATGTTAGTACCTATCAAAAGTAGACCATGGCATTAGTTACTATATATTAGTTACTATATATTACCGTATATTACAAAATTATAAAGAATGTAATCAATATCAAACGTACATAAATATAATATCTGCATTCACAGTTGAGAATACTAAGAGCTGGTATGTCTTCCTACATATTATTAGCAAGCTTAATAAAAATTAAAATTTTCTATTTACTAAATTTAAGATGGTTTTGCTACTTGACAATATTTTCTATTGATCTTTTTTCAGAAAATAAATCTATTATAGGTACTTGGCAAACATCGAATTCATATAGTACTTATTGATGATGCAAATTTGTATTGCGCTATTTAAACTATATAATTCTATAAAGCATAAAATGCTTACAAGAAAGAAATATTCTAGATTTCGTTTTACAGTAAACATTTTTTGGGTATGTTATTTTTTACAACATTAAATTAAATAAATGTAAGTAAGAACGAAAATTAAATGTATAATTATACTATATTCATATAATTTTCGGAACTGAATATCAATAATAAAACTTTTACTTATTCCGGCTGAGCTAGCTTTATGAATCAATATCTGATTGCAATTATACAATTTTCACTAATACTTAAAACATTTGCTCTTAATTAATAATCAATCTGTGAATGCATATAAATTAAAAATAAAAGCATGCAGTTTACATACTCGTTACGCATACGCTAAGAAGGGTTACGTGGAAACAGAAAAAAGAATGAGTCAACGTGGAGATATTGTTTGTTGTTTGCCAAATAAGTAGTTGATAAATCTAACAAATCTAGTATGATAATTCATTAATATGATGACGTGCCAATTTATGAATGAATTCAAATTTTTGATGTGTGTGTGTGTGTGTGGGGGTGATTTGAAAGACGTACCTCGCTAAGCACTAATAATACACCAATTTACCTGCAGCGATGTTGCGCCGCACAATATTCGCAGCCGCGTTGACATTGCCGAGTTGCTGTTGTTGTTGTTGCTGCTGCTGTTGCTGCAACTCGTTATGATGCAGTGCATCGTTGCCGGCACTATTGTTGTTGTCCACTGAAGCCGGACGCCCGCGTCCGCCCAAACTAATGCCATTAAGGCTGTGCAGCGAGTTCTGAACGGCAACAAACTGATGAAAAGAAATAAATTTGATAACCAAGTCCAATTATAGTAAGCTCTACTACTCACCTGATTTTGATGTAAAGGCGGCGCACTGGAAGCCCGCGGTGCTTGATTGTCGGCTGCGCCCACATTGGCGCGATGCACTAGCACATACTGCCCTGTGCCGTTCTGATGCAACAGCTGCTGCTGCTCTTGGCCGGACTGCTGCGTGACCAGCTGTTGCTGCTGCTGCTGTGGACTGGACGCACCAGGCGTTGCAGTCAGCAAGTGCCGCATCACAGTCGTGGGCGAGGGTTTGCGCTGCACGTACTTCTTCCGTGGAAAGCCACTCATGCGCGGACCGATGACCTGGACAAACAAGCGTTAAGAGATTCTAATGGATGGGTAAACGTAGCAACTTACCTTATAGACGCCCGGTCTGCCCACGCCCAGGACATTGGGCGTCAGAGCTGGCAGCTCCTCCTGCTTAAGCAGATTTTGTGCTGGTGCTGACACAGCGACGGTCGCTGCTGCCGGCACATTGTTCAAGGGCGTGGCTGCCACTGTGGACACATTAAGTGTTGCATTGCTGCTGCTCACTGCAGTTGTTGGCGTTGTTGTCGTCTGTTGCTGCTGCTGGCTGAGTATGGCCGCTGGCGGACGCAGCTGCGCCTTGAGGTTCTCACGATTCGGACTGTTTTGTATGACAGCCTGGCAGATTTGATAGCTACGCTCCAGGTTGACAGCTCCCGGTGGTAAACGATTAGTTGTCGCCTTACGTCCCTTCCCCGTGGGCATCTTTGGCTGCAGTCGCTGCTGGGCAATGGTTGTGGGCACTCCCGAAGGTGGCAACGTTTTCATGGTCAGCACATTGTTAACTGTTGCAACGGGTTGCAGCTGCAGTGTTTGTTGCTGTTGCTGTTGCTGCAGATTGCTGTTGTGATTGACCTGCTGCTGCGCTGTCACAACGTTTGCATAGCTGGACGGAATTTGGGCATTGTTTGTGGCTGCTGTGGACACAGCTGCTGTGGCTGCTGCATTCGGCGACGCATTGGCGGGTCGTGTCATGGATATGATGTTTAGCGGCTTGGCAATGAACTTGGGTTGCACCACAGATTGCTGTTGTTGCTGATAGGTTTGCTGCTGCTGCAGTTGCTGTTGCTGCTGTTGTTGTTGTTGCAGCAGATTGTTGTTGGCTGCCTGGGCCAGAAGTTGTCGCTGATGCAGCTGCGCCTGCAGGGCAAATTGTTGAAGTTGTTGTTGCTTTTGCTCCAGTTGCTGTTGCTGCAGTAAGTTTGGTGTTAAGAATTGCTGGGCTCCATTGGTATTGATCTCGAAGGGTTTGCGTAGGGTCACAGGCAGCGCTTTATGTATCGAATTGCTGCTGGTTGCCTGCTGCTGCTGCTGTTGCTGCTGCTGCTGGGCGGCTGCTTGCAATGTGAACTGCTGCAGCAATTGCTGCTGCTGTTGTTGCAACTGCTGCTGCTGACGCTGTTGCTGCTGTTGTTGTTGTTGCTGCTGCTGCTGTTGCTGCAGCAAGAAGTTCCCAATGATCTGCCCATTCGAGTCTACCAAAATTTGACGCTGCTGCTGTTGCGGTGCAGGAGCAGCAGTCGCAGCTGCAGCTGGCTGCGGGGCTAACTGATTGATGGCAATGCTGCTGCTACTGCTGCTGCACAGGCTCAAATTATTGCTGCTGTCATTGCTGTTGCTGCTGTTCGTGATGACTGTGCTGGAGACCTCCATTTCGGCAGCAGACATGGGCACCGCATCACAAAGCAGTTCGTGGGAGATCTGGGAATGGATTTAAAATGAAACTGCAACTTCATGTCCGGTTTCGATGACTTACCTCATTCGCAAAGTCGCTGCTGTGACCCTGCGGCATAAAGGAATGCTGCGTCAATTGCACAACATCTTGCAACTGCGCCTGCAGCTGCTGTTGTTGCTGCTGTTGTTGTTGCTGTTGCTGCAGCTTGTCTACAATATCTTGCACAGCATCGCCACCGCTGACATCCATAACGTGTTCCACCATTTCGTTCATTAGATCATCCTGATCCGGTTGCTCCGCTTCGATGCACTCCACCACATCCTCATCGTCCTCGTCTACAATTTCTTCTCCTTCATCTTCATCTTCATCATTATCCAGCAGATTGTGACACTCGACCATATCGTCGATCACCTCTTCCTCCTCCTCCTCGGGCACCACATCCATCAATTGGATATCCTCATGATTCAGATGCTGATCGACCTGATGATGCAGTCGCTCCACAGAATTATCCGATGCTTGCGTTGGTGCTGTTGCCAGCAATTTGATGCCACCAAAATTCCAATCGTGCTGCACATTTTGAAACATCTCGCTTGAGTTTAACTCTACTGGCAATTCCACCTGTTGATGCTGCTGTTGCTCCTGCTGCTGCTGTTGTTGCTGCAGCGTGGCCACCGTGCTGAGCATGGCCTGCATGTTGGCCAACGTTGTTTCCGCCGGCGTGCCCAGTGATAGCGACGTAGCTGCAGCTCCTGCGCCTGCCGCTGTCGTTGTGGTCGGTGCCGTTGAGGAAGAGTTGCTGCTGGAACAGGACGAGGAGAGCGAGGATGATAACGAAGAGGACGTGCAACTACTGGATGCCAGCGAACTGACAGGCGTTGTATTGGCCAGTGATGAGCCCGTCGAGCTGCTAGCCAAGGGCATGGACATAGCCAGAGTCATTCCCGATTCCTCCAGTTGCTTATCACAATGATCGTTCAGCTTGATGATTGCTGCTGTCGCTAGGGAAAACAAACCATAATGAATTAAAGCATTGATAACAACTATAAATATATATATATAAATTTATTACAGTTGGGCGATGATGATGATGAGTAGTAGGCGTGGCCGATGGCTGCTTGGTGATCATGGAAGTAGGCTGCATGGAGCACGAACATTGAAGCAAGAGATGGAAAGGCATTAGGTAAGATACATATATATAATAATTGATAAGTAATATGAGATATACAAAAAATGGTTATAAAATAAATTTCCATTATAAATAGAAAAAATAAAAATATACAAAATGAATTAAAATTTTGAAATAATTATATACCAAATAATTTATAAATATTAACATTTATTTAAGTTTAAAGAACAATTTTGAATTTCAGTAACAAATTATTATAAACAAATGAACAGTATATTATATGAAATACATACAAAAAATGCAACCAAATAATTCTTTAATTAACAATTCGAGTAACATACAATACAAAAAATACAAAATCCAAATAAACACTCCAACAAAATATAAATATTCACTTGAACACTATAAACAAGCAGTCATAATCCAAAAACAAGATATACAAATAACCAAAACCATTAAATTAATTAAATATTACTAATTATCTTTCAGTTAGAATTTCAAATAGTCAAAAGAAGCTTACCATGATCAATCGTATCGGCAAATACAAAATCATGGCTGTTTGTCGTTGTTGGGGCAGTTGCGGTTGCTTCTGCCGCAGCATTATCCGTTGCTTTGGTATCTAAACAATAACAAAAATTGTCAATGAAGAATATATACAACTTGTGTTAATTATAATGTACGAACCTTCTGCCAGCTCTACATTTTGCAAATAGCCCGCAAAATTGTTGATTGGGTCTGCTATTGTTGATGTTGCTGCTACTGCTGTTGCTGTTGCTGCTGCTGCGGCTGTTGGTATTGCATTTGTGATTGTTGAGGTTGCTGCTGTCGCTGTCACTGTCGTTGTTGATATTGCTACTATTGTTGTCTGTGCATCAGGTGTCTCAATTTTATCACAGGTACTGTTGATAAGTGGTTGCTGGCTATTGTTAGTTATTGCAGGTGTTGTTGTTGTTGTTGTTGTCGCTGCTACTACTGCATGATCAACAACATCTGTCACATTCGCCATGGCATTATTAGGAACAATATCAGCTAATTCACGTTTCATTTGCTTGCTTTCTTTAGATGTACTGGGCAGTTCCTCCTGCTCGTCAGCCATGTTGATCGAACTGCTGCGTTTTCGTCGCGAGGGGCTGCTCGACGGTCGCTTTAACAGGCGTCGCTGTTGCTCCGTTAAAGCGTTGCTGCTACTGATTGCTGTTTCTGTTGCAGCAGCTGCAGTTGTTGTTGTTGTTGCTGCTGCTGTTGCTTCTGTTGCTGATGGTGCGACACCGTCAGTTGCTGCGGTTGTTGTTGCTTCGGTAGTTGTGGTTGTCGATTCGCACTTTGTGCTCTGTAATAAATTATGGCAATACGTTAATTATAAAGTTAGAAACTATCTAATTCGCATTCTAATTTACCGTATTAAATTTCAGTTCAGTCTCATTATCACATGTTGCTTGTTGTAGTTGCTGCTGCTGTGTTGTTGTTGATGCTGTTATTGGTGGTGATGGTGCCGGTGCCGGTGCTGGTGTTGCAGCTGCTGGTGGTTGTTGTTGTTGTTGCTGCTGTTGCCTAATCGGCTCTATCTTTATTTTGCTACTAGGCGGGTTTAGATTCGGCGCACGTTTCGCTATCTTCTCACCCCAATAGGGCTCGAAATGCTTGACCTTCCATGGATCCAATTTATTCTTTTCGCGTTCCGCTTCCGTTTTCAGCTTCATTTGATTCTCGGGAGTGAATTCGCCTTCACTGAGCCGTTCTCGCCACTCCAAACAGGCTCGCGCAAAGAACTCATTATTCAGACAGGAGGCGCTCAAACGAATTGCTTCTGTGGTGCTGCCGCTGGTGCTTGCTTGTTCTGACTGCGGTGATTGTTGCTGCTGCTGTTGTTGTTGCTGTTGAACAATCTCACTGGCCTCACGATCCACGCTCGGCAGCAACTGTATGAGATTATGTTGATACAGCGGCGGCAGCAATGAGAACGTTTGCTTATTAAGCAGCGCGCGCAGATTCGTCGACGCCAATATGGAATCCGGTGTTTCCAAATCGATTTTGCCATCCTTTGTCTGTTCGATTTGCGCGGCTGTCGTGAGTTTTTTGTTACTGCGACGACGAGGCTTCACACTGAATCCCGGAATCGAAGCCAACACCTCACGCATTGTAGATGTTTGTGTGGCAGCTTTACCGCTGCCCGTTGATGCGGTCACATTTGCATTGGCTGCTGCTGCAGCCGCCGCTGCTGCTGCTGTTGCTGCCGCCGCCGCCGCCGCTGCTGCTGCTGCTGCGGCTTTGGCCTGTTGCTGTTGTTGTATGCGGCGACTGCTGATGCCGCGCACGGGCGCAGGTGCTGCAACAGTGCCAGCAACAGCGGTGGACGCTGTTGTTGTTGCCGTTACCGTTGTCGAGGCAATGCTTGGTGGAACAAACAACGCTGGCGCTGGCTGTAGTCCAGCATTAAGCAATGCATCCTCACTGGGTGGCGTTGGCTTCTTCTCAGGTGGTATAGGTTTCACAATGATGCGTGGCAGGTGGCGCCTGTGGAGAGAAAATGGGAGATTTATATATTCATGCATTCCACTAAGAGATAAACACATTGCTAACCTCAGACTATGTGTGTGCTTGTTCGCCAATGTTGAGTTAAGCGTCTGCTGCTGCTGCTGCTGTGGCGCTTCTGTTGATGTTGTCTGCTCCAATGCCAGTGGATCCTTTTCGTCGTCATCATCCACGAGATTCACATGCGCTGTTGCTTCCATAATCACAGGTGTTATGTGTTGTTGTGGAATGATGGCGGGCAAATGTTGTTTATGTTGTTGCTGCAGCTGCTGCTGATGTTGAGGCTGCGGCTGCTGCTGCTGATGATGTTGCGGCGCGGCTGATGCGGATGTCAATGTATCCGGCGTTATCGTTTTCATATTCATATATATATATTTTTTTTAACTATTTACAATTCGACTCAGCAATGTTTCGTATCAATGTTATTTTCGTTATTGGTTCCATGTCAGGCGGCAGTTTAAATGCTTTTTACGAACATACTAGAAAAAATAAAAATACATTATAAAAATATACATATATTCAATTAATAACACAACTCACCTGGCCAGCAGCAGTCTTTGCCATTTCAATGGGCGCCGGGGTGGGCGGCAATTAAATTTTGCCTTCTCAAAAAACAACAACAGTTTTACAACAATTATTTTGGTCCGTGTTTTGTTTTACCTTTACAATAAAAACCCTTACGCCCAGTCACTTTTCACACACACTTTTATTACACACGCTAATTTTCATTTGCTGCTCTTTGCCTTTTCCTTTTTATACACATACATATATTTTAATATAGATGTGTGTGTGTGTGTGTCCGCCGTGAATTTGTTGCCTACAATAACAAACACAACAACATTAAAAAGAGAGCAAAGCAAAGTTGGTTGGTTTGTTGCTTTTGCCCCTGCAGGAATAATACAGATGTATGCTCACACATACACGTACACACTCACACATATATAATTATAATGCGCACACACACGCATGCACGCACATATAAAAACTTTTTGCGTGGTTTGTTTTGGCTTTTGCTAATTACGATTTATCCAGCAGTAGTTCAAATTGCACCCACACTTTCAACTTGATTAATATTAGCTCTTATGCACCGAGGTAAAAAAAAATAAAATATTGAATGGTTGTTGCAAAGACACAAACAAAAGCAGAAGCAGAGAGCTACAAGATTTTGGATTCTTTTTCTGCTTCTTGTGCTCTATGGCGTCGACTCTTTCTTACGCAAGCGTTTACATATGCTTTGGCTAAACGCCAACCGCTGTCTTTGTTACGCGCACGGAGAGAAGCTACGCAGCAAAAAAAAAAAAGAAAATAGCTTCAAGTTAATTGAATGAAATTGTTGTTATATTGTACACTAAAGACTAAACATATATAACACACATTTGACGTTTCACATTCTAATATTCAAAGCCTATTTATTTGATGGTTAAATTAAAGTTATTGGGCTCCCAGTTTGAGAGCAATAGGGATGTTAAAAACTGCACTACACTAGAACTAGAGCTGCTAAACAATTGTTAATACTATCGATATTGCTTACATCTCTAAGGTGACCAAACTTGTTGTTTGCCAAAGCTATCGATATTGCTATATTGCGATATATGTCGAAATAGGCACAATATGCGTAAATTTAGTTAATCAAACATCATTTGGAATTCATAAACACAATTGTATATTAGTTATTGCAGGTATTATATCGATAGGAACAAATATTTAATATGTCAGTTTACTCACAAACCTGTAAGTAACGTTTTTGTTATTTCCACCCGTTTGACCTATCGAGATCTTACCATCCATAAGGGAGCAACTATCGATTGTTTTGCAGATGGACAAACAGATGTAAACAACGCCGGCAGATATCTTAATTTATCGCTGAGTGGGAAATGTTTTAATTAGTTGTTTTATTTAAATTATAATTCATAAACCCGCCAAGATGTTTTCTATGTGCAAACAGACACACGCGGCCACATCGGTGGAATTCGCCATCTCGTGCCGCTTCTTCAACAATGTGGAGGAGAATCTGGTCGTAGCCGGCGCCAATGTGCTCAAGGTTTATCGTATTGCACCCAACGTGGATGCGACGCAACGGCAGAAACTGAATCCAAGCGAAATGCGATTGGCGCCTAAAATGCGTCTCGAATGCCTAGCCAGCTATTCCCTCTATGGAAATGTAATGTCGCTGCAAAGCGTCTCATTGGCTGGTGGAATGCGGGATGCTTTGCTTGTGAGCTTTAAGGATGCAAAGCTTTCGGTGCTGCAGCTGGATGCAGACACGCACACATTAAAAACACTCTCGCTGCACTATTTCGAGGAGGATGACATTCGAGGCGGCTGGACGGGGCGCTATCATGTGCCTGTGGTGCGAGTGGACCCAGATGCCAGGTGTGCTATAATGCTTGTCTATGGCAAGCGTTTAGTGGTACTGCCCTTTCGGAAAGACAACAGTCTCGATGAAATCGAGCTAGCAGATGTCAAACCCATTAAGAAAGCGCCCACAGCATTGGTATCACGAACGCCCATTATGGCCTCCTATTTAATAGCCCTAGCTGATCTCGACGAGAAGCTGGACAATGTGATCGACATACAATTTCTGCATGGATATTATGAACCGACTCTGCTTATACTCTACGAACCGGTGAGAACTTGTGCGGGCCGCATTAAGGTGCGCTCCGACACCTGTGTTCTGGTGGCCATCTCCTTGAACATACAGCAACGCGTGCATCCCATTATCTGGACGGTGAATAGCCTGCCGTTCGATTGCCTGCATGTCTTCCCCATACAGAAGCCCATCGGTGGATGTTTGGTTATGACTGTGAATGCGATTATCTATCTGAACCAGAGTGTGCCCCCATATGGCGTTAGTTTAAATAGCTCAGCGGACAACAGCACCAGCTTTCCCCTCAAGCCGCAGGACAATGTGCGGCTGAGCTTGGACTGTGCGAATTTCGCTTTCATCGATGTGGACAAGTTGGTTATATCGCTGCGCACGGGAGATCTGTATGTGTTGACCCTTTGTGTTGATTCCATGCGAACGGTGCGGAATTTCCACTTCCACAAGGCGGCGGCCAGCGTGCTCACCAGCTGCATCTGCGTCTGTCACACGGAATACATCTTTCTCGGCTCTCGGCTGGGCAACTCGCTGCTGTTGCACTTCACCGAGGAGGATCAAAGCACAGTGATTACCCTGGATGACGTGGAGTCAGCAGCAGCGGCGGCGGCGGCAGCTGCAGGTGCAGGGGAACAGCAGCAACAGGTGATCGATCAGTCGCCTCCCCAATTGGATGAGGAGCAGGTCTATGATGTGGATCAGCATGAGGCGCCATCGCAAGCCAAATCGCGTCGTATTGAGGATGAGGAACTGGAAGTATATGGCTCGGGTGCAAAAACTTCCGTGCTGCAGCTACGTAAATTCATCTTCGAGGTCTGCGACAGTCTGATCAATGTGGCTCCAATCAATTACATGTGCGCCGGCGAGCGTGTGGAGTTCGAAGAGGATGGCACCACATTGCGTCCGCATGCCGAATCCTTGACCGATCTGAAGATTGAGCTTGTCGCCGCCACAGGACACAGCAAAAATGGTGCACTTTCTGTTTTTGTGAACTGCATCAATCCACAGATCATCACCAGCTTCGAATTGGATGGCTGCCTGGATGTGTGGACGGTCTTTGATGATGCAACGCGAAAAGCATCAACGGCTCGCCAGGAGCAACATGATTTTATGCTACTCTCACAGCGATCCTCGACGCTCGTGCTGCAAACGGGACAGGAAATCAATGAGATCGAGAATACGGGCTTCACCGTCAACCAGCCGACCATATATGTCGGCAATCTCGGCCAGCAGCGGTTTATAGTGCAGGTAAGAACATATCGTATTTCCTTTCTTTATTTTTTAATAACTTCACATTCCGCTTCCTCTCAGGTGACGACCCGCCATGTGCGACTGTTGCAGGGCACTCGGCTCATCCAGAACGTGCCCATCGATGTGGGCTCCCCCGTGGTGCAGGTGTCCATAGCCGATCCCTATGTCTGTCTGCGTGTGCTCAATGGCCAGGTCATTACGCTGGCGCTGCGTGAGACGCGTGGCACTCCCCGCTTGGCCATTAACAAGCACACGATCAGCAGTTCGCCAGCTGTGGTGGCGATAGCGGCGTACAAGGATCTATCCGGACTGTTCACATGCAAAGCGGACGATGTGCTCAATTTGACAGGGAGCACGGGAGCGGGATTCGCCAACAGCTTTGGCGGCTACATGAAGGCCGAGCCGCATATGAAGGTAGAGGACGAGGAGGACTTGCTCTACGGCGATGCGGGCAATGCCTTCAAATTGAACAGCATGGCCGATCTGGCCAAGCAATCGAAGCAGAAGAACACGGATTGGTGGCGACGCCAGCTGGTGCAGGCGAAGCCCAGCTATTGGCTGGTGGTGGCCCGACAAAGCGGCACGCTAGAGATCTACTCGATGCCGGACATGAAGCTCGTCTATTTGGTCAACGATGTGGGCAATGGCGCACTAGTGCTCACCGATGCCATGGAATTCGTTCCGATTTCACTGACGCAGGAGAACTCCAAAGCGGGCATCTTGCATGCGTGTATGCCGCAGCATGCGAACTCGCCGCTGCCTCTCGAGCTCAGCCTCGTGGGATTGGGTCAGCATGGGGACAGACCACTGTTGCTGGTGCGCACCCGACTGGAGCTGCTCATCTATCAGGTGTTTCGCTATGCCAAGGGACATCTGAAGATACGTTTCCGTAAGCTGGAGCAGCTGCATCTACTGGATCAACAGCCCACGCACATTGAACTGATCAATGAGGAGGACACAGACGAGGCCGAGTCGTACAATATGCAACCGAAATATGTGCAGAAGCTACGCTATTTTAACAACGTGGGCGGCCTGGCCGGGATTATGGTATGCGGCGTGAATCCCTGTTTTATCTTCCTAACTGGCCGAGGCGAGCTGCGCATTCATCGACTGCTGGGCAATGCGGAAGTTCGAAGCTTTGCAGCATTTAATAATGTGAATATTCCGCAAGGCTTTCTCTATTTCGATACCACCTATGAGCTGAAGATCTCCGTGCTGCCCACCTATTTGAGTTACGATGCCGCCTGGCCGGTGCGAAAAGTTCCGTTGCGCTGCACGCCTCGTCAATTGGTTTATCATCGGGAGAATCGAGTTTATTGCCTGATCACACAGAAGGAAGAGCCGATGACCAAATATTATCGCTTCAATGGCGAGGACAAGGAACTGTCTGAGGAGAGTCGAGGCGAACGCTTCATTTACCCCATTGGATCGCTATTCGAAATGGTCTTGATCAGTCCCGAGACGTGGGAGATTGTGCCGGATGCCTCGATACAGTTTGAGCCATGGGAGCATGTGACGGCCTTCAAGCTGGTGAAACTCTCGTATGAGGGCACGCGATCGGGCTTGAAGGAATATCTCTGCATTGGCACCAATTTCAACTACAGCGAAGATATCACCAGTCGCGGCAATATCCACATATATGATATCATTGAGGTGGTGCCCGAGCCCGGCAAGCCGATGACCAAATTCAAGCTCAAGGAGGTGTTCAAGAAGGAGCAGAAGGGACCCGTTTCGGCCATCTCCGATGTGGTGGGCTTCCTGGTCACAGGTCTCGGCCAGAAGATCTACATCTGGCAGCTGCGCGATGGGGATCTCATTGGCGTCGCCTTCATCGACACGAACATCTATGTGCATCAGATAATTACTGTGAAATCGTTGATCTTTATTGCGGATGTATACAAATCGATCAGTTTGCTGCGCTTCCAGGAGGAATACCGCACTCTGTCGCTGGCCTCGCGCGACTTCAATCCCCTCGAGGTGTTTGGCATCGAGTTCATGGTCGACAACTCAAATTTGGGCTTCCTGGTCACGGATGCGGAGCGCAATATAATTGTCTATATGTACCAGCCGGAAGCGCGCGAATCTCTGGGCGGACAAAAGCTGTTGCGCAAAGCGGACTACCATCTCGGCCAGGTGGTGAATACGATGTTCCGTGTGCAGTGCCATCAACGGGGTCTGCATCAGCGCCAGCCCTTCCTCTACGAGAACAAGCATTTTGTTATCTATGGTACGCTTGACGGAGCCCTCGGATATTGTTTGCCGCTGCCAGAGAAAGTCTATCGACGCTTCCTTATGCTGCAGAACGTGTTACTCTCCTATCAGGAACATTTGTGCGGCCTGAATCCCAAGGAGTATCGTACGATAAAAACGGTCAAGAAAATGGGCATAAATCCATCGCGCTGCATCATCGATGGTGATCTCATATGGTCCTATCGCATGCTGGCCCACTCGGAGCGCAGCGAGGTGGCCAAAAAGATTGGCACTCGCACCGAGGAGATACTCGCCGATCTGCTCGAGATCGAACGCCTGTCGGCCATCTTTTAAGGCTAAAGCCTGGCACTGACAGCCCCCTAAGTTTGTAAAGTTAATCCTTAAGCCTTAGTATTAAGTCATAGTCCCCTAGTTATAAGTTATGCCAACTGCATGTCAACTTAGTCCAACTGCCCCAAAATATCATAGTAGCAACAAAATGATTTGTTAGCGCGATTTGTAGATTTTCCAAAAACAAAAAAGAATATTAAAAAAATATAAATATGTTTATAAACTATGAAAATTACTTATACTTGTACTGGAATTATATTGAAGTTTCTTTAGAGAAAGAACTTTACGATCGAGCATTCAATTTCTCATAGTTCTCATAGTAGGCCAGTTTCCTTTTGTATCAAATTCATGTTCCAGGCTTTGGTCGTTTCTCAAAAATCTATTCAGAATACTTTTGAAATTAGCTAAGTCAGCTCAGAGCATAAATTATAAAAGATTTCCAAAAATGAAGGCATACTCTCATCAAAATTGGCTGCAGAAGCTTGTCGATAACCTAATTTTGATCAATAGCTCGCGCAGTCAAGAAACGCAAATCCCATGGATTATCCTGCTCGTGGCGCTCTTTAGAGCTAGATCGAGGGGATCAGTGGACCGATAAGTGAGAGGCAAGCCCTAATCGGGGAGCTGGCAATTCATTTCTCGGCAGTCGCTAGACCATGGACAAGTCAAAATTTTGGTTACATCGGACCAATTACTCAATTGGTGCTCAAGTTTTAATTAGTTTCACACATTCTGTCTTTGAATTTAATAAAAATTGTTGGTCATTTTAGTGCTTTTAATATATGTATTACTTTACTTTAATACATTTTACTCTTCAGAATGCCATTCCGGAAAATCAGAGATTAAATTTGAAGAAACCGGATATTGATGGGAAGGCAATCTAATTATTTTACCTGGCTTTATAGCGCCTAAAATATTTTTAATAAATTCTGCAAAAAACTGTATGAAAGTAAAGTTAATGAAAAATAATCTGGGATATTTTATAGGGATATAGAAAATTCTTCTCGTATGCTTGCAGTTATATATTGAAGGAATAGCACAGAAACAGATTTAATATAAATATTCCCAACGATTTCTTGGTATGCATTAACTAGAGTTTCAGTTACCCTCTATAAACTATACAAATGTAAACTTTCTCACACGTAGGATCTATTTTCTTATCACTAGCCAAGTAATGCATGGGAAACAATTTATTGTTTATTTTACATGGACAAGCAATTTGAAATCCGATTCCAGTTTCAGTTTCCTATAACCGATTGATGGCATAATTTGGTTTAATTTATAATGAGAGTTCGATATTTGAATAGAAAAGAAAACAATTTGTTTGTTTACAGTTAACCACGTTTTGGTTCGTGTGCACTTTTTGTATTTGTTTTTGTTTGTATGTTGTATTTTGTATGCATAGAGATATATAATTAATTCATTGTATAAACTAACAACATCATCAGTTAATTAATTGCAAATGTGACGGTGGCCAACAACAGCCCCGTTGACACTTTTCGTACGTTGCAAAAGAAAATACACATTTTCACTTAGCAGAAAATATATATATGTATATATATGTATATGTAGAAGGGAAGCAGAAAGTATTTCCAAATGATTAATTGAGAAAAATTACATGAATTTGCTTCAACATATTTGATTTTCTTGTATCTTAATTAAATGTGTTTTAGGGAGCATATGCCTATGCAGTTGTGTTGATGTGAGTGTATATATGTGTATACACATAGTATGCGTGGGTGTGTGTGTGTGTTGAATGAAGGCGCTTCAAGAGTCCAAATTTTAACTTGAGCAAACTAATTTAGTTTAGCATAAACAACTGAGGACCTCTTCCTCACTTTTCCTTTAACAAATTATGGTGCACATAGTTGTAGTTGTTGTTGTTGTTGATGGTGGTGTTGGTGTGGTTGGTTGCATTGCCCTTGCCTCCTCTATTAGATCTGTGACCGCAAGCGTGGGCGTGGCAAGTCACCAAACACCGCCTCGCCATGAACACTCTTGGCCAAGGCCTTGATGCTAGCTGCAATATCCACCGTATTGTCCAGCACCTAGATTGAGAGAGTGAGAGAATTTTAAAATATGATATTCTCTTTTAGTTAGTATTCACTGTACTCACCTCCTCATCCTCGAGCAGCACATGCTGCTGATTGTTATTATTATTGGCACGCTCCGCCAGCGGAGAATTGGCTATCTCAACGGGCAGACTCCGTGCGTAATTCGCAAAATGCATCTGCGCCGTGGAAGAGCTTCGCGCTTTAGCTCCATGCATCGCAATGGCCACTGAGCTATCCAAATCGAGAGCATCTATAATAAGAGAGAGATGGCGAGTTAGTTTAAGAGTTGAAGAGAATATCAATATACGGGGGAATCTTTTGGATCGATCTCTTATTGACTTCTGGATAGTATATATATATAGGAGCCCCCTCAGCTGACTTACCCTCTGCCTCATCTGCATCGCTCATGTTGTCTTCCTGCTGATTCAGCAACTGTTGCTGTTGCTGCTGATGGTGTTGCAGCTGTTGATGCTGCTGCTGCTGCAGTCGCTGATATTGGTGGTGGTGTTGGTGCTGCTGCTGCTGCTGCTGATAGTTGTGGGATGTGTGGCCTTGTGGTCCATCAACATCCTCCAGATCAAAAAGACACTCGTCGGCATCATCAGCGGCAGCAGCTGGCGACATCGGCAGCAAGCTGTTGCTGGCCAAAGCCGAGGGCTGTTGCTGCTGCTGCTGCCTAAAGGTGGGGCTGTTGCCCACGCTCATGGGCGTGGCTTCTGGTGTGGCAGGCGGTGTATCAAAGTTTGACATTTTGCGCGCACTCAAAATTGTGGCGCTAGGTAACGGAGGCTGCTGTTGCTGCTGCTGCGGCGGCTGCTGCTGCTGCTGCTGTTGTGGCTCCTGTGTGAACGCCAAAAAGTTGGGCGGCCCACCCACCAAGGGCGTGGTGGGCGTGATCGGCATACCCAAGTCGCGGCGGCTGCTAATCGTATTCCGGCGTCGTGCGCCATACGTTGACTGCGCAGAGGCCGCAGCTCCCAGGCCCAGGCCCAGCCCCCCGCCAACGTTGCCGGCACCCGTTACCTCCAGGGCAGCGAGCTGGCCATTGTCGAGCAGCTGCAGCGCCCTGTCAGGTACTTGCATGATGATGCGCTTCAGCAGCGCGTAGTCCTGCTTCTCCTTCTCCTGATAGCTCTTGAGCATCGCAAACTGCTGATCCGTATAACGTTCGACGCGCTCCGTGGTCGCCCTGATCTCGGCCTCGACGCCCTCTTTGTGACAGTTCTCCAGTATCCTGAGACGCTGCAGCAGACTGTCGCTCAGAGTGGAGTCAATGAACGGATTGGATGTTACAGCCGCCTCGGCTGCCTCTGGTGCCAGAGCTGTAAAGTCCGGGATCAGGATCTTAAACGCCTCCGAATAGGACTTGTCATTGCATCTGTACATCAGATCCTTCTCGGTGCACCGCAAACTCGCATTCACGTACCAGCCATTGAGCGGCGTTTCCCCCTCCGAGCGTCGCCCAAACACCACGTCCGTGCAGTTCATGCACATGTAGAAGCGCCAGTTCTCATTCTGCTCATCGAAGGGTAGTGTGTAGACCAATTCACGATGGACGATATTTATGCTGAGATCCTGAATAGGACCAATTGCCTGGAAGCGAATGGAAAAAAGGAATATTAATTATAAAATATTTGACAAGAATATTGATAAAAGTAAGATTGTAATATAATAGAGACGGTTCGCTTTTTATAACTTAATATAAATATATTTAAATACATATGCAATAAATATATTTAATCCTTAATAGCCTGTGTAGTCCTAGCTGCATTATTTGAAAATCGCAGAGAAAGGCGTGTTTTTTTGTACGTAGTAGTGAAGCTAGAAAGAGAGCTAGTGAGTGTGTGTGTGAGAGAGAGGGAGACAGTCGGACAGACAGATCGAAATTGGCGTTAACTTTGAAATATGGATCATAGAATATTGAATTGAATTTGATTCGAGTCCAGCCAGACCCTGACTATTGATTTAGATCATACACATATGCCATATATGCTCTATAGAATCAAATTTCGCCAAACTGTCTGCTGTCCAATGTTGATCAATGTATATTGATTAAAGCTAATGATAACAAGTGATAACCACCATAGCAAATGGATGACAAATTTGGACTTGCACAATACATATTTCCTAAGTGTTGGCAAAAAATATGTATATCGATTAATTGCTGATTAGTTATCGAGCGGTAAAGTTGATTTCCTTTTCGTGCGCTCTTTTCTTATCTCCTGGTCAATGGCTGATTAGCGCTAAGTGTTTCTTTTTTTTCGCAACCGATAAGCAAATATATACCCTATAAATTCTGTGCGAGTTGGAAAAATTGTTTTGAAATTTCAATAATAAATTATTTAGAGTATGTACATATATATCTATTTATATATATATATTTCTGTATTTATATTTGTTGAGGCACATCGCACAGTAGTTCAAGTGCAAATTTGTCAATTATGTTTCAGAGAATGTTCATGTCAAGTGGGCGTCGCTTGTAGCGTCTTATCAAGAAATGAAGCAAAAAAGAAACTGAACCATCAAAGTAAACAACAAACAATTAGTGCAATGGCAAAATGTTGTAGACTCCAAAAAGCAACAGAACTACTTGATTTTCATTCTCCCATTTCGTTGTCAGCTTTGATGTAGGGCAGAGGAAGTCGGTGGGTAGGTATATAAGTTGATATATTAGATTAGTAATACGAGCCTAGACAATTTAACTCTATTTGGTTATCATTTTGGTATGTAAATATATAAAGTTCTGTTTTGTTAGCCTCTGCTTTGAATCTAGACATTAGCTAAGTTTGCAGGATATCTTCTAGTCGTATACGCTAAAGAGCACTCTTATTTGTTTGCATGCAACATAATTATTGGCACAATCAAAGATAGCTGCCTCTCTATCACTCTCACTCTCTCTTTCTGTGTAGAAATAAAAACCTTGTCAAGAGCAAAAACACAGACGTTTGTCTATCAGACGGACAGACAGACAGACAGACGATAGACAGAGAGCAAGATTTGAAAGATAGCATTAAGGTAAATACATCAAATTGTCTTTTGATTACAATGAAGAGTATAAATAAATATTGAATGTAACGTATTTATAATCAGGGTATGGTATGTATATTCATAATCAAATATACCATTACCTTATACACTTTCTTGCTATTACTTTTAAACTATTCTATATTGGACAGTTGTTTAGAACTTTCTCAAGATTTGTTTTTCACTTTAGCATTTTCAGTTTCATAGAGTATTTGCTAGTCGTTCCATTTGCTGTTACTTCTGTGAGCATAGCACGTGTTGGCTGTGTGACAGCAATGCTAAATTTGACACTTAGTTTAAATACAATACCCTAATACCCTTTTCGCCCCAGCTCACTCTGCGGCATCCACCAATGAACTAACCAAACAAACAAACAACCAGCCTGGCAATTCAACTGAGTAAAAATTAAATTGAATTAAGGTAGAAAATGCAAACGTCAACACAAATCAAATGACAATGTGCTTTCTGTCTCTATCTGTCGGTCGGTCTGGCTTGGTTTGGCTTGGCTTTTGGTCAGAATTTGCTCTAGAGCAAACTATGTAGATTGATATAGTATAAATATATCTATATCTATATTTGTTTGTGTATAACGAGTGAGAGTAATCAAACCTAAAATATATCCAGACTTATTTAACTGAATATGGAATTAAAGTAAATGCTCAGGTCATTTATACTTTATAGACATTTGATAACATACATATGTATATATGTATATAGGTATATCTAGTCGTGCTAAGCCTGTCACATACAGTTCCAGATAAGCTATATACCCTGCTTAATCATTTTGAATGGCTTTAGTCTATAAATATACCCAAGAGTATTGTCAACAACAATATCATCATCATCATCATCATCAGGTGGAATTTAAATGCATAAATAAAATGTACAACATGTTCGAGCTGTCTGAACTGTGTTTGATATAAGAAATACATACACACACATATATACATATATAGGGTATATATAGTCGAGTATGTATGTTTATATGTAGATTACTGTGTGATTCGTATTATTTGTGAGCATTATCTAAGTGCTTCCGCATTTGCCATTGCAATTGCGACCAAAGCCAAAATGTTTATGTACACGTGATGTGTGTGTGTGTGTGTGTGTGTGTGTGTGAGCAGAGCTGGATAAACAGTGTGAGCTAAAAATCTGTTGATTAATTAATCTAAATGGGAATATAGAAATATATATATATACGAGCATATGCCGTTAACATGTTGTTCAGATTCTTAATCAATTTAACATCTTGTTAACATTTGCTTAAATTTTATGCAAATTTGTAAACAAAAACCTTTCAATAATTTATCGATTAATTGTGACAATGTTTAAAGATATTGATTATTCAATGTATTCATTCATTATTACTTCATTATTACCAAAAACAAAATTGCAGACTTTGCATTAAGAGGAATCGTATGAACCTAATTAATACATAATTATTATTGACATTTGGATATTAATATTGATATCATTTGTTGACTTCAGATGAGTGTAAAATATTATGGATATATTTTATTAATATATATATTAATTTATTTATATAAATTAGATTAGACCTTGCCTTGCCAGTGTGACCATGCTCTCTGTCTTTGTCAGCTGTATTCTTATGTAAATATTTTGATATTCCTTTTAAATATCAATTATGTTCGCCTTGCCAGTGTGTGTGTGACCATGCCCTCTGGCACAGCTTGTGTCGCCTATGCAAGCACATTAAATTTGTTGTGCATGTAGATTTTCATATTGTTTTTAACGACTTGTTTACTTGGTGCTGTAATATCTAATCAGCCAAGACTATTATTAATTTTTATGTACTGTTTTGTTTTTTTTTTTCGTTTCTCGTTTCAGCGTTTTTATTTGTGTGTGCAAATAACAGCAACAAAGCGATTGCATTCATTAATGTCAAGTGTTGTTTTGTGTGTTTTGGACGCGCCTTTAAGCTCATTCACACAGATATAGCAAAATTTATTTATTTATATATACGTATAGACAATTTTATTGGCCATGCTTTAGCAAGCTTCTTCTTCTTCTTCTTCTAGTCATATCAGTTTCGAGTTGCTGTTGCTGTTGCCTTTGCAGCAATTGCAATTTTTATGAGCTGTTGTCATTGCTATTAGAGACAGTTCTTGTGTTGTCGATTTGCCAGCCTTTGCAGTCATATTTACAAACGGTTTTTATGGTAAGCAAAACATGTCGAGACACGGAGCCCGTATGTCTAAAGGCTTTGTCGCATTGTTAAGATACCCTATACGATATGAAAGTGTGTTCAGAAGGTATATAGGCACATAAAATGACAAATGAAATGTGCTGAAAACTGGTCAACATCAACATCAAGATTTTTAAATTAATTTCTCACTTAATATTTATATTTTTTGATTTATTTTTATATATTTTTCTTATTATATTTTATATATTATTTATCTAAAAATACTTTAACAAATATAATGCTGTTCAACCATTTATAGGGCATCCCCGAGTCGTGCATACTCATCTGTCTCAGTCTTATAGATTTTTCTTTATCACACTTTTGCTAAATGTTGACAACTTCAACCGTTAGCCCGCGCTCGCCCACCCGCCCACTCTCTCACTCGCTCGCTCACGCTGCTGCGCTAACGCCCTCTGTTGTCTGTTTGCACAAGTTGGCAATACTAGCATTTTGTAACGCGCATCTCTTGTTGCAATGTGCAAAATGTCAATGACTTCCCCACGCGGCAATAACAATTGAAGCCCAGCAGCAGCAGCAGCAGCAACAACAACAGTCAGCTCTTGCTGTTGTTGTTGCTGTTGTCGCTTAATTAACACTAAGCAATAACAATTGTTGACTTTTTGTTAATTGAAACTAAATGCGGTCGCTGTTGTTGCTAATTATGTGCTGGTGGCGCCATCTACCGCCTGTGTCCGTTCCCTGCACTTGCCGTCTAATTAAAATGCCATTTATATTGAGACGCACACAAATACACCCACATACATACATACATACATACATACAGCCTTATATATGTATGTATCTGTATATATTTATGGCTTATTTGATTAATCGTATTTGTTCTATGGCCAAGAGCAAAACGCATGCTAATCGAGCCATGTTAAATAATAATAAATAAAACATCGCATGTTCTGCTTCTTCTTTGCACTTTTATTCTTTTACTTTTGCTGCTGTTATTGCCTCTTCTTCTTTTCCTTCAGAAACGTGCCGACCCGCACGTAACGTCAGGCAACAACAGCTGACCACGAAAATCGAAAATCAATTTGCAAAAAAAAAAATCAAAAAGTATTTATATATATATATAAATGTATTTTTATATATTTATTTTATTTAAATTGCGGCAAATGTTTAACAGCTGACTTTTATCGCCAATTGCATAAAATAAGAGGGGTGTCTGCTGTTAAATTGATATTTAATGAGCTGCTGTTACCGCAGCTGCAGCTGCTATTGTTTACTGCTTACGCTGCTTTAATTTAACATTGCATACAAAACTTTACAGCTGACTGCATTGCTAGCTTAATTTGATATGAGACTGTTAAGATTTATAATTATAATAGGTGACTGTTATAAATAACAGAGGGGAAGCAAGAATGTAAGTTAACAGCAGCATGCTCAGCTTAAGTGTGTGATTTACATTAAAGTGGCTGCCAAACCTTAAGTTCTTTAACATTCAAGCAAACATAAAGGCTATAGAACTCTAGCTTTAGCTAAAATGCAAAGCATTTCAAACTCAATTGCCCCTCACAAATCTAATCAAACAGCACAGCTCAAACTGTTTAAGCAGCTTCACATTGAATGCATTTTCAACTGCTTGCTGCACACTTGAAAATGCGCTTCGAACAAAAACATACAAAAACAAAAACAATTGGTATTCATATCAGACTGTCTGGCTATAGCCGCCACGCCTCCGCTCCCCAAGCCGCCCCCTAATGCCTGTCTGCGCTGAGGGAGAAATATAAAACAACAATATTAACAGCTCACTCGGGTTATGCAACAGCAAAAATAATAAAAACAAACTGCATTGGATAGCAGACGACAGGCGACGGCTGAGAGAAGAATTTGCCATAAAAATAAAAAAAATAATAAATAAATATGAAAACAACTTAAAATATGAATTTGCACAGTTTGCATAATTTATTTATTTGTTATTGTTATTGTTGTTGTTTTTATTTGTGGTGCGGAGTCTGGGCCTGGGCTAACCGGGTCTGTCTGGTCGGGCAACTATAATTGATTGGCCCGACATTAATTATATCCAAGGCGTTAGTTTTAACTAAGTGATTCGCAGACTGCGACTGCAACTATGATTGGGACTGTGACTGTGACACGATCTCTAAACGTCTCTAATTCGCAGTGTTTCAATTAGCCACGCGCGACAAAACGAAACGATACAAACAACAAAAACATGCGAATTAAACTGTAACGCTTATTGGTAAGAGATCCGTCTAGCAAAGTGCTGTAATCAAAGCTAACAGAGCAAGGCTAATGGTTACATGGTCTGTTAAGAAACGCAGTAAAACAGCTACTTCTAAGCTTGAAGACAGAGTAACATAAGCATAACATATTAACAGAATTCACTATACATGGCTTCCCTGGCACTGTTAAGTAACAGCTCTTGTTACAACAATGATTTAGATATAGATTTAGTCTTTGTTTTTCTCAACCCTTCCCCCCTAATATCTCTGACACTCGGTCTCTTTCGCACTTCAGTTCCTAATTTAGCTTTTGTTTTGTTTTTCTAATTCTATTTTCGTTGAACTTTTTACATTTCTTTATGCTGTTGTTTTTTTATTGCTTTGTGATAACTCGGCTCATTTCGTTTCATTAGCCAAAAAAGAAACAGAAAATCGAGCTTAACTGACTGCATAATACTTGTTCAGCAGCTAAATATAAATTTTTCAATTGCAATTGCTGATCTTAGTTCTAAACTCATTTCAGCTATGGTTTTAGCTTGTTAAGAAGCACATATATGTATGTATATAGAGCTATTGATTAATCTAGATCCCAGACAAGATATAAAAAAAAAATCTAGCTGTTAATATACTTCACTTCGCTAGCATGAACGAGTATAAGAAAAGAATAGAGAAAAGGAAAATAAGTTGTAAACAAATCAACGCACAAAAGAAACTACGAAAATAATCTTTTATAGATTTGCTTGACTTTTTTTTTTCATTTTCAACTTTTGTTTTCTTTTTTTTCTGCTTTTATTTTCTTTAGTTTTGTCTTTTTTTTTTTCGTTTTTGGTTCGATTTGCTCTTGCGACTTAGTTCGGCTCACAAAATAATTCCATTTTTTGCTGTATTTATTTTGTTGCCTCTTCGGTTTTGTTGATTTTTTTGCTCGATTTTTATATTTTTTGTTTTCTTCTCTTTTTTTCTTCTTTCGGAAAGCGCAAACACATTTTGCCCAGTCGGTGGGGCTATTATCATAAACAACTTTAGACAGCTGGGGCCCTGGCGAAGCACGCGTGCACAGCGACTTGGCAACTGCGTGGGGGTTGAGGGGAGAGGGCGTGGCGATTGGAGGCGTAGCATGCCGTAGTTGCCTCTCTTTTGGATTACGAACGAATTGGCAATTCGGATTCCGATTCTTTTCCGTTTATTCTCATTTTAGCTGTTGTTTTTTTTTTCTTTTTGCTTTTTGGCTTTTGCTTTTGTGTTTTTGCCCGCTTTTATTTTTCGTGTTTTTTTGCTATTTTGGTGCCGGGTGCTCAGCAAAAATTTTCCATTGGTTTTTAGGTTCTGGTCTCTGAGAGACTTCTGAACATGGCTCTTTTACATGATGACTCACTCTTAGTAACAACTAAATTACATGTGCGGGTCTTAGGCATTTTTTAACTTAATATCAGACCATGCTTATTCTAAGGATTTTCAATTCTAAGAAATTACAATTCTTTTGACATTTTATATTGTACATATTTTTAACATTTTATCTGTACATCTTTTTAACAGTTTATCAGCATGTTGTCTTGTTTAACATTTAAGAGCTTAACGACCTGTTAAGTATTTTTGACATTTTTATTGCATTTTAGCAAAGATATTTCCCTTTAAGTTTGCTGCTGAAATATTCTACAATTCTATTATGCCAAAATGTGGACTATAAAGTAAATTTACTGCATTTTGATATACATATCTATAAAAGAACTGACTCAAGTTGAGTCAATACTTTGTTCAAAGTGCAATCGATTGCCTGGAGATTTGCGTAATCGAATTTGAGTCATTATTTCGATGATATTTCGCTTACATCGAGCCTTAATCATTGCTTTTTTATATATTTTGGGTTAGCTTTCCTTATCACTGAGTGCAATCAGTCTATGTATGTGTAGCCTTTCAATGTCGTTTGAAAACAAATTGAAAGGTTGATAGATAAGTCAGCCAGACCCAAACAAACAACTCGCATCGAGCCTGCCGGCAGTCTAGGGCCCCCAATCTATGATTAAAGGTTTACATAGTTATTTACTAATAAAGTAACGTTTGCTTAGCTCAAAACGTGCACACGTGTGCTCAGGGCTCGCGAGCTTCTAATGCCTATATGGTGTCTGATTAGACATATGTTTATAAACCTATATATATACCGCTATTCTATAGGCATATATTGTATATAAATTAAGGCTATATTTGCGCCCTAGGTATATATGTATATTGAGTGTGCATTATAATAGCTAAAGCCCGTGGACCTGGTGCCAGGTAGACGTGCGCATAACAGTAAATTAAGCGCAACATTGTTTACACACCGGCTGGCTGTTGTGGACCGGGTCCGGTTTGTATACCCTGTAATTAATGCAAATTTAGAATAACAACGGGCATATTGCAATATGCATTTACCGAGAGTGATTATATTTAAAATTCAGTAGGTTCCAGGGTAGAAGAAATATATCATTTACAATTCAGACAAATATGAAGATCGGTAAATATCGTTTTTCATAACTATAAATTATAAAATAATTTCCAGTTTTCAATCTATTTTGAGGACAGATCTTCTATCGTTTTTTTGCTTAGTATAGGGTATTATATAGTCGCCTACAACACTCTTTCTTATATATATTTTTTTTATGGTCTCGCCTGGTGGCAAGTAAACGAGAGGGCGGGCCGGCTCGACGGGCTGAGGCGTGTTATCGAAAAACTTTGACAAACAATTTTCGTTTGACGTGCGTTGTGTTTATTCATAGAGTTGGGCCTATTGCCATATCTTTAACACACAGAGTTGTATACGCGTGTGTGTGTGTATTATTATATGTATATGTGTGAGTGTGTGTCTAACTCAAATTAAATATACAAACAGCAGCGAATTTGCGCAAATGTGTGCGTGTGTGAGCTTTCTGTGACTGTCTGCACTTAATTGTTAGTTTATAATATGATCTCATCTTTTGGCTACGCTCTGACATTTGCTTGAGGGTATTCTTATTATTATTTCGTTTTCGGTGGCTAACTGAAAGCCCCGATAAGCGTGGCTATTAATAGTTTCTCTTTTCAATGATATGTAAAAAAGCAAAATAAATAAAGACAAGCCCTCTTTTAAAGCAACCATCTTACAACTGTGTCACTGTTAAGCTGCGCAGCTAATCATCAAGATCAACATTTAGAGCACTGTTAAAGCAGCTCAGGGCGCCGTAAGTAAGTCGCTGTTAAGCAACAGTTCTGCAAATGTATGACAACAGCTGAGCTACTGTTTACTAACTGCGCCATCTTGTTATTCACTCTCATTTATCTATGCGTGTGTGTGTGTGCACTAGGTGCACTTCTTACGTTTACTTGTGTACGTGTGTGTATTCCATGTGTTTATTTGCGTGTTTGTTTTACGTTTATTTGCAGCCAACAAATCTTTTTTGACACAAATTCAGCGCCTGTGCGTGCACCGAAGAGAGAGAGAGGGAGGCAAAAACCCCTACCAAAATCACCCCTTAAAACACGCAAGCAATATTTCTAAATATATAGAGTAATTAATATAGTCAAATTATTCTGAATACATTAAATTAAAGCTGTGCTGTGCCTGCCAGAAGGTGTTTTCATTTTCTATTCGCCATGCGATTGTTGTTTCTGTTCTTGTTGTAGTAGTTTATTTTTAGCCATTTGTGAATTTATAGTTTTGTTTACATGCAAATTGGCAACACTGGCAAATGCGGCCAATCGAGTGCATGTGGTCAATGCCTGCTGCTACAACGACGTATGTTAAGAGGTTAAAAGTTTAACAATCTGGCAGCATTGGACAATTGTTGTTGCTGTTACTGCCACTGCTGCTGTCAAGGTTATATTTGTTAAAGATTAACATTGGTTTTCAATTAAGCGACACGCGCTGCTCTGCTTGACTGAGAAAGAGTGGCAGAGAGAGAGTGAGAGCAAGACATTGGGAGACTGGTTGAGAGCAACAGCACTTTGCTTTCTTACACTAATAGTAATTGTTCTCAGCAGCGGCTCTCAAACGGTGACCTTGCATACTCAGTTTTGCGGTCTGTTATTGTTGTTAGAGTCAAAGTTTTTCCTTGTCCTTTAAGCTGGCAAAAGCTAAATTTACCCTATTTCTAATTTATTAATGCAATTCATAGTATAGGTAGAATATTTCTTTTACAAAATTCACTCAATATAAATTACTTTACTTATTATTCATATTTTCGCGTTTTTGAAATAATTTTGCACAAACAATCTTTGAATTTTGCTCGTCATGCAAAAATATTAAAATGTTGATTAGAAAAAGTATATACGTATATACATATGTAAGTATACATGTATTATCAAATATGCATTATAATAAGAGATAATTAATATAATCATTGCAATTAAAAAGTCAAACACTGCACAGTTTGAGTGTCACATATAGTTTGTTTATTGATAAGCCAGAGTGTGCCAGACAGTTTGATAAGCAATGCACCTCAGACAATTAGAGCAACTAGCATGTGCGGCAGTTTGACAGTCACTGCTTGCTGGTAGCGACAGCTTGCCAGGGGTTTATAGTCACAACTCTTTGGTAGCAACAAGTGGGGGGCTTGTTACAAGTACAGTTTGACAGCATTGACAAAGCTAAAGTGCAATGGTTTGATAGCCACTGCGCTGATAACAACAGCCCGCCTTCGACAGAAACATTTTCTTTCAATTCCCATTTCTTTCATTCACTTGCAGCTATCATATTTTTACTATTCCGCTTCGTTCTTTACATTTGATTTGATAATAACTATATTTAGAACATTGCATTGCACTGCACTCTCTCTCTCTCTCTCTCTCTCTCTCTCTTTCGCTCTTGTTGATTGATTGGCTTTTGAGTGTGGGCACAAAGTTTTCTTTGCATTTCTTTTGATTTCGTCAGCCATAACTATAAATAAATTAATTATGCAAATGTAAACGATATATGAATATAAATTTGCATTTTAATATCTTTATTATTGTTATTTGAGTCGAGCTTGTGTTTTTTTTTCACTCTCTCTCTTCTCTTCAATCCTCAGTTGATATACATTATTTAACAGTGTGTTTTGTCATGCTAATTAAAATGTCGGTACATTTGTATTTTGTTTTTGCTTTGTCTGCAGGTGCGGCATTTCGTTGAATGCAGAGAGCGAGGGAGATGGAGAATGAAAGAGACAGATGCAGCAACAGCAGCAGCAGCAGCAGACGGACAATAAACAAATTTGTAAAGAGCTTAAAGAAATATGAAAAAACAACAACAAACTAATTATGAATCTAATCATAAATAAATCAATTAAGGCACGAACCAAGCGACGCGACGCGACGTCAGCAACAAATTTACTATATTGTTGTTGTTATTATTTTTACCGTTTGATAACCTACAAAAAAAAAGCGTCTGTAGCGTGAGTTTTGCTTGGGGTGTTAAACTGGACACCAACTAAAAATGTTGATAAGAGCACCGTGCCAGCGTCACTGTGTGTGTGTGTGTGTGTGTGTGTAGGACCTAGCATCAATCGCTGTTAGATAACATTAACAGTCTGTAATTGCAGAACATTTTGGTGGCTGTGCATGGGACCAATTGGAAGAGCTCAAGCTATACAGCTATACATACATACATACAACATTTTCTCTAGTTATACTTATGTACATATGTATGTATGTATACAACTTTATATAGCAGTAGTTTCGGTCGAACACGTGTAAGCTACGCTTGCTGTTCATATATAACACATTCGAAATTCGTTTAACAGTTGTAGTAAACGTATGTAAATCTATATTAAAATATATCGAATTGAAATTTAAACAGTTAACATGTATAAATCGTTTACATATATAACAGTTCGTACATGTGCTCATGCAATATGCAAGACTCTTGTATAAATGGGAATCGAGAAGACAGAAGAATAAGAATTATATACATACATACATATGTACATGCTCTGACAACTGTTAACTGTTTATCTGTTGCGTTCAACTCAGTTGCATTGTCGCCGTTGCTGTTATTGTTATTGTTGTTGTTTTTGATGCTGCTGATGATCTTTTTTATGTAAATAGATCTTTTTATAGCTGGCTGAATGAATGCCGAGTGCAACACACGCGCCGCACACATTTCCCATTTGCCTATTAAACTCTTAAATAGCCTTGTTTATAAGGTTACCAGACCACATTTGGCTTTTATTTATATTTTAATTTTGATTTCTTTTATGCATAATTTCGTCTTTTCGTCTTCAACTTCAACTTGAGACAATCAAACAGAGGCCTACGCATCAATACATAAAGACAATCAGTTGAAGTGTGTGTGTGTGAGAGAAAGAGAGAGAGAGCGAGTGAGGCGGGAGAGCTGCAAAAGAAGCTGCTTGTCAACTGCTGCTCTGTCCTACACCCTGCCCTACATATGACAGGCTAGCTCACTCCCTACTCTTCTCCTCACCCAGCAATCCACTCTCTCTCTCTCTCTCTCACTCTCCACTTGCCCATCCCACTCCACCCCCCGGTCGCTTGCTGGCCATTGGTCGCGTTTGGAAATCTCAAAACTTGTTTATACAACAAAATGTATAAACAAGTTTATTTTTTTCTGCTCTGCCTTTGCGGTTGCTGTTGTTGCTTTTGTTATTTTTCGGCTGCTGCTGTTGGTGCTGGTGCTGCCTTCCTTCTTCTGTTTCTTCCTCTTCTTTGGCTTTGCTTGTGTTTGTCGTCAGTTTCGTAATTTATTCTAAAAGCGTTCCGTTTTGGGCTCACTACACACACACACACATACATTGAGTATTTTTTATACATATTTATGTATGCACACGCACACACATACGCACATGTGTGTGCATACATATGTATTTAAATACTCACTCTTTATATGTATAGATATACAGTTTTTTTTTGTTTTGCTTCTGCGGCTTTGTTTTGCGCTTTGAATTATTCAATATAACACTTTTGGTCTATTTGTTGTTAATGCTGCTTCTACTTTTGCTGTTGTAGTTGTTATTGTTGTACGCCTCAGCGCTTTCAGCAGCAACAACAACAACAACAACACTGAAGAACTTTTGCACGATCTCCAGACCGCAACAAAACAATCACAACAACAACAACCATAATAATAATAATGCATAACAATTCAATTTCCATCAAAATAAACGCATTATGCAAAAACCCACAAGAGCAAAAGAGAGGGAGACAGAGGTGGGACAGGGGCTGGGGGTTTAGATTTGAATTGCTTGTGCAATGGGTGTGGCCAGCCCAGCTGCCTAACATATGCATATCAAATTGTTGTAGAAGCTGCTCGTCTGCAGTTTGAGCAGCACTGCTGCGAGCAGCGCGATCGTCAAACTGTGACACGTGCAGGTAGTGGCTTGGGCTGCGGCGAAAGACAGAAATATAAGAAAACGGCGAAGCGGCGAAAATGGTCAACTAACAGCTGTTATTTGATTTAACCTTGAAAACGACACACACACACATACACACACACATGAGTGTAGAGTCAAAGTGTTTTTTGCAGCTTTACGCGTGTCGCGTCTTGTCTAAAGTATTTTGTTTTTTTTTTTTTCTAAATTTTTGCGTTGTCATCGTCAAAATAATTGAGTTTTGATATTCAAACATTAGTCATTGAGTCACGATAAAAATATTCTATATATCCCATATTCTATTATGATTCTTATTTTTAAATTACAGTAGTCATTCGCTTAGAGAGAAGTTGTTTATTTTTAGTATGCTCTTCCTTAATTAACTAAACATAATCTGGCATTTGTGTTTTTAGATGTCTTATTTATAAACTTTTATATTTTATTTTTAAACTTTGATTAGTTTCGCGCATAATAGAACGTAAAATTCTAATCTAAATATATACCTATCTAAATTTTTGTATAAATGTTTTTATTTTTTATTTTTACCATCCTCAAGATTATTTCTAATTACTTTAATAACTTTATTATCATATTTTTGCATCTCTAATTAGCTCGTGTATTATTAAAGAAGATACAAGGGGGGTTTTGTTAAATATTATACGAGCTCTTCATAGAAACTTAACAAATTTAAGTATTTATAGGGCTTATCTATCTAAGAGAGAGTAAAATGAAGTCATGTTTTAAATTCTACATGGGAATTCCCTAGTGATCTATCTAAGAGATCAGTTGATGGCAATAATAGAAGATAAAAACATGCCAAAAAAATTAAAATGTTTAAATACCAAAAAATGTTTTGTTTTTTTAATACTTAAATAAAATAAAAGCAAAACTGCAAAGCGGAAAAATAATGCGATCGGTTGGAAAGGGACAACAGTATAAAGATGCATACAGTAAGCAAAAAAAAAAAAAAAAAAAATACAGCGCAGGCAGAAACGAGCATACATATATATAATGTATGAATACAGGGTGTCTCTAGTGAAGGAGCGATGAAGGCAAAAACAGGTGTAGGACAAAATTAAAGCAGTGCGCACAAGCACACCACATACACCGTATACACTCGCACACACACAAACAAGCACAGGCACTGCTAACTGTGCATTAAATACAACAAAAAAGTACCAATTGTCAGGCAAAAGGAAGAGAGGCAATTTCTTAGGCCAGCCAACAACAAAAGGCAGTGTGTTTTTTTTTTTTTTTCTTTTTCATGAATGACCCTATTTTGTTTTGCTGCTCCTCGCACGCTGCTTCACTGACGCATACATATCTATGCGTGCGCCTGTGTATGTGTGTGTCAAGAATAGGCAGACAACAGCGGCACTGCCGGCACACAAAGCATAAAGAACGATAATACACACGCACACAGCATACGTATATACATATGTATGAGCGCGTGTGTGTGTAGAAGTTTGGGTGTGTAGTTAGGCCCTATGCTGCGTGGAAAATGGTTACGCTGCGCATAAAGCAGAATGCGATAAAATGCTTATAATTAAATATACGCACAAATATATAATGTATATGTACATATAAATACGCATGTTTGTGTCCGATCTTCTTGTATTTTTGAATAGATATATATATATATATATATATATATATGTAAAAATGTATGTTTCAACGACTTACATTGGTGAAGAAATCTATAAATTTTTCGTAGTAGGTAAAATTCGGATGTTTCTCTTTAAAGTTCATGAGCATCACAGTTAAATCAATCGCTTCGGGCTTATTGTTATTGTCGCTACTAGAGTGGCCGACTTGTACATTCATGCATTTGCACGAGCAGTTCATGATGAATTTTGATTTGTTGATGTTGTTGTTGTTATTATTATTGGTATTCTGTTGCTTAACGGTATCGTTAACTGATTTCTAACTTCACAAATTGCACTTTAATATTTGATTTGCTATTTTATGTGTTTTTGCTTATTTTGATTTTATGCGTGACTTCCTCGTTCGTCCTCTGCGGTTTGGGATGAAGCGGCGCGGGAGCGTACAAAATCACTGTATAAAAAAACACCCACAACTATCTTCAGTTCAGCATTTTAGCGTCCGTTCCGTTCAATGTTATTTTTTCGAATGAACTCTTCGATTATCGGATCTAAGCGATATTATGTTAAGGCGCTGCACAGCTATTAACAAAAATGTTAAATGCCAGACCGGCACTATGCGGCATGTTGTCGCACTGTTTAACAAAAATTAATATATATTATGCAAATTGATGACACGTAACTTAAACATTATTATTTTGCTATTTTTTAGCGAGTTTAAAATGGTTTTCACATGTTTTAATACTTCTTATTTGAAGCAGCATTTCAATTGGCAATCCGCGGATTTTTGCACAAAACATACGGTAGCGTAAAAATTCATTTGGCTACTCACATGGCTCTGCTAACGCAAAGTGAGCAAGATAACGCTGAATTGCGGCTCTCTCACTCTCTACGTATATCGATATATTTCTTAACACATGGTTACACTGTGAAGTCAGCTGTTGACTGGCGCAAAATTTCAAGTCCTTAATTCGTTTTTTTGCTATTGCAAGATTATTAAATCATGTGAGCGTCTATTTAATTATATTTTTTAATTGGTATGGCTGTATTTGCTTTGTTTGCTTTGTTAATTATACATATTTACATATGTATGTACATATAAACAGTTATATTTTTGGCTTATTGTTTAGTTTTACTGTGTTCTATAAAAAAAATGCATTTGATTCTCCTTGCTCTTGCACCTGCACTTGCTTTCCCAGGCAAATATTTTTGTGTGGCGCTTGATTAAATTCTAAATTCGCCCCAATTGTTGCGCTGTGAACATGAAAAATACATGCAACTAGCTGAAAAGAAGTAGATGAAGAAGACGGAGAATGGCAATAAAAAAAATAAAAAAATAGAAGTAGTAGAACTACAAGAAACTCGGGGCGAAATTCATAAAGACCGACACGTGCCGGGGTTAAGCTTGGAGGCCATTTCCCTAGTCCAGTTAGGAGTCTGCTTTTTTGTAATACCTTGTAGTTGGAGAAATTTTGTGGGGTATATTATGTACATACATATGTATATTTCTTAAAAATATACATATGTACGTATTTGTTTAAATGAAAAAAAAAAATATATATATATATATAGATTGTTATACAATTAATTGTTACACAATTATTATTATATATCTCATATCTTGCTCAATAATACACAATGCATACTGCTTACTCTTTTTATTGTCCTCCTCTTTTACAGTTTACAGGGTATTTGCTTGTCTTAGTCTGCATTGTTTTTCATAAATTATGCCTTGCTCCACTGTCCTGTGTTTGTTTCCCTTTTGACACCTGGAACACGATGCAGCAGCCTAATGAAAGTGTTGGGCTAGCTATAGACAAGAGTGTGTGTGTGTGTGTATGTGTGTGTAACTGTTGTATAGAGCTTACAACTGTAGTTGCGACTCGCTGGGTCGACGCATTGGTCTGTAATTGAAATTGCGTGGCGTACGCGGCATTAAGTCATAAAAGCAACAACAACAACAACAACAACTTACAACAACTGACGACAGCAACTACAACAACAACTGACAACTGACAACAACTTGAACCAGTTTGTCACACTCTGAGGCCAGGCACGTACCCAAGAAGAGGTCAAAACGCACTTGGCTCTTGGATCTGGACACAGCGCCAGGGCCACAAAAAAAAAACTAAATAAATGAAGACCCAAGTAAGCAAAATTGTGAAATTTTTGTTATATATACACATATATTTAAAAGAGTGTGCCTTCGAGTGTATGCGAGTGTGTGTGTGTGTGGGTCATAAAAGGCGAACGTAGAACAAGTTACCAAATTCTGGCTCAAAACTTAATGAAGGTCTTCAATTCTGACGAATCGTTTAAATCGTCTTTGTCACAGCATTCACACTCTTAGTTGGAACTTATGTAAACCCTATAATCCCCACCGATCCATATAGCGTGCATTGACTTGAATGCCCACAACCAGATGAACTTTAGCTTAAGATTGTGAAAGTTCTATGAGAGATATATTGTATTTAAAGCAGTAACTGCACTAACTTCTGGTGGGGGCTACAAATACCTATTGAAAGACTTGATTAAAATATATTTCTGGTTTTATGGCACCACTCGCTTGACTTCAGTTACGCCCAGCTTAAACTTTTCATTTATCATTTGTGTAATTTCATTCAATTTCATTCAATTTCATTTTATTTCTTTTTTTTATGCTTTATTTATATTTAGTTCTATAGAAGATTCAGGCACATCCTTTCCCAGCGTTCTCTCTTGAAATTTGATCTGTGATAAGGAATATAAATAAATATATATGTATATAAGGAGTAAGGGAGAGAGAGAGAGGGAGAGAGGGAGAGAATAAGGCGCAAGGAAACGCTGCGGCTCCCTATTGTCTTTAAGGACCTTTTATATAGCCTTGGAGTCTTATCAAGGCGACACAGCTTGGATCTCCCTCACTCTCACTCTATCTATCTCTCTCTCCCTCACTCTTACGCTGTGTCTCCCTCTCTAAATGGTAATACAATACTTTTGCGCTGCAGCTCCTTTTTAATTTTTCGCGAGAATTAAAGGCGGAGGTGCTTTGGCTTGGCTTGATCCTTGGTTCTGGTCCTTGCCTGGCCATACCTTGGCGTGCTCTAACCGTGCTCCTTGCGCTATCCGGCCAGCTATTATATTGTGTCAGCAACTTTATAAATTGCGCACAAAAACAAACCGCCCGCAAATGCCAGCCAAAGAATTTCGATTCGAATTCTCTCTGTCTTGAGGTCTTCATTGTTTTGGCTGCTGCTGCTACTCCAGCTCCTGCTCCTGCTCCTGCTCCTGCTGCTGTTTGGTGCTGCGTGTCCTGAATGCCAATCAATCAATCAAACTAATTGCGCGATCCATAACCAGATCGATATCGATTTACATAACACAATTGTACGGCACGCACGAAACCAAAGGAATTTTCTATTAACATGAAGAGAGATGGAGAGGGAGATGGAGTGGGAAAGAGAGCGGGGAGGCTGATCGTGGGCTATGAATAGCTGTAGATCGTGTGCGTTGATCAATTTAAATGGTAGACTCTTAAGTTTTTAATTGAAAGTAAATATGATCAAATGATCTATATACTTTGTATGTGTTTTCTAAACACCGGAAGACCTAGACAATAAATGGATAGTTCAGCGAGCCAAAGAATAATAAACTGTAGCACAAGTTAATACTAGGAACTAGATGAAATGATAAGTTTAAACTGTAAATTATTTAAAATTTGCTTGTGAAGCAGTCAGTCAATCAGTTAGTCAATCAGTGTGTCAGTTACTCAGTCAGTTATGAGTTAATTAATCAATTAGATAGCTCAGTCTACTGCTCAATCAATCAGCGTGTAAATCGATTTGTCATTTACTCAGGCCCTCTGCAGCTCCTTCAATCAGTGTCAATCAGTTAATACTTTCGATAGTTTTCCAAATGTTCAAACAGTTCTGATTGAACTGGATTTTTATGCCCTGAACCCTTTAAAAATGGGAAATCATTGGATAATACTAATACAGTAGTAATAAAATAAGATAGTCTTAAAGTAGAATATTTACCGCTATTTAAGAGATAGTATAAATTTTCATTTACAATATGTACAAATGTAGTACAATCGACAGTAGTTCTTGACATTTGAGAGGTATTTATTAATTAGGTATTTGTTACCATGCTTCAATATATGTTTAGTTCTATACAAAACTCTTCCATGTTCATTTTAAAACATTCTCATTGCCTAACTAAGAATTCTCAAGAAATTGCGTAACTTTTGCTGTTCTTAAATTCGTTTACTTTTATTAAATTTCTACCTCTTCTTCTTCTTCTTACTAGATATACTCTGACTAGATTTGTCTACATTAATCTTAACTAAGAAATGCTTTTGTGCCTTGCTTTTGACCTGCTTTTGTGCGGCCAAACGACATGTTTTAGCTGTGGCCCACCCATGCCACGCCCTCAGCTACAGATGCAGATACATAAACGAGTGTCGACTACATACATACATATACATATATATAGCCGATAGCTGACACGAATGTTGTACATAAATATATGCACATGTGTGTGTGTGTGTGTATGTGTGTATATACCTGGTTAGCCAATGAAAGAGGCGCAATTTGTTAGCTGTAAATGTGTATCTGTATCCCAATAGCTGTGCATGTAACTGTAACTGTAGCTGTAACTGTGTCTGTATCTGTGAGTGGGACTCGGACTCGGACTGGGTCTGTTCTTGAGTAACTTTGAAGTGAATGCGTGCAGTTGGTTAGCTCGTGCGCATTGTCATAATTAAGACTTGGCCAGCGGATATATGTACATACATATGCATATCGTATATCTGCAGAGATCTGCTTATTAATCATGACAGATAAACATCAGACAAGTTTATTAATTTAATTAAGCGCCTACATCAGAGATGCGACTGCCGCTGCAATTGAAATTGGAATTGTAGCCACAATTGTTGGGGAGGAATCACTTAATTAGTTAGGCGCAAGAGACAAAAAAAAGAAAAGAAATAAGATAAAGTGGAGAGCGTAGAAATAGTTAACCTAGGGAAAAGTCGAAGATGTAATGCTCTAGGGAAATTGTAAAAACTTTAGCTGTGTTAAAGAAACAGAGATAAATAATAGACAAGCCTATTGTAAACCTCAAAATAATATGAGAAATATTAAAAAATAAAAAAAAACATAAAACTGACTTAATAATTTATTTTAAGTAGTCATTTATTTATATATGTAAGTTCAGTAAATTATTTCACATTTAGACAACAAACCAAACAGATTATGGATAGACTCACTTTAAGTGAAGGAATTGGATCTTGAAATTGAGTGAGCGGAAATGACAGCTAATTGATAAACGCCCCCCTCCACTCACTTGGCCCTTTAGACAGTTCCATTAGACTTTTGATGGGCTTCCAATTTGGATTTGCATATGACAGCTTTAGAATATCTCCAAATATCTCTTCATATATTCATATACGGTTAGCCAATGCTGCAGAGCTTGACACATTTGCTTAGGAGGGAGGCCATCCATCAAGTGGTTCGCACGGTATCATTAACAAGCTTTATTGACAACGGATATACGTATGGCTATATGGCGCTTGAAAAGTCAGTTTCCCAGCCGCTGCGGCTGCAGCATGCCACACATCCTTGAGCATCATATCCTTCACACACACACAACAGGCATCACCCCCATCGGTAAATCACGTTAATAAGCCGGTAATGAATATTGGGGTACAGCATACTCCCGCCCGCTTCTCGCATGTTTGGCACACATTCGCACTGCGAAAAGTCTTCTTCTTCTCCCCTCTCTCCCTGACCCTGTTCTGTTTGCCATGCGAACCGGAAGGAAACATTTGCCCCTTGTCTAACAGCGCTAAGCATTTGGCTCTGAGGGTCGTTTGCGTGTTGTGTGCGGGGGCGTAGTTACCCTTGCGAAAAAAACACTGAAGAAGAGAAGGAGGAAGAGCTCTTTCAAGACAGTTAGTGTTTAGCTACCCTGTAAGTTATAAAAGTGTAATATATTGTTCTTTAAACATTATATTCATACTTGACTCTTTGATTTGTTATGAACTAAGGGAATATACTATATATAAGAAGATCTAGTAAATATATTCCATGAACTCTTAGTATCATAGAATAGTAACTCGTCATATAGGACATATTTAGTTTAAAATTTAGTCGTCTGCAGCTAGAACATAAAGAATATATAGAGAAAAAATAAATATAAACCCAATATCTGAAATTTGTCTTGGATTGTTACTTCTTTCTATTCTTTCAACATTAGATATCATTATAAAAACTTGTATAATACCCACTGAACTCCCTCAGTTATTAGTAAATACTCCCGATATATGGAAATTAATATAAAATATAATATTTCCATATGATATATTTATATAACTAAAAACTTGAGAAATATTATCATTCTGAAAACCAACTCCAGACAAATACTTATAAGAGCCCAACACTTGTCTGCATATCAAATTTCAAGAGTTTTGCTCCCATAGTAGCCAAGTTCACTGGGACAGTCCCAGGGAACTAGGCTAATCTAGTAGCTGCGCTACTCAAATTTGCTATGCAGTTTGATTGAAACTCCCCAAGCACATGCCACATACTCCATAGCGTAAAAGACTTCCATTTCTCATTGTCACATACAAACCCACAACTTTATCATGCACCTTTTCACGCGCGTTTCGACGGTATAAAAAACTCCGGGCATATTTCACTTTACCAGTTGTTTAATAAGGCATGCGAAAACATTTTTGCTCGACATTTGTCCATTTGAAAAGCAGCTCCCAAATCAGCCAGGCATTGTTGATGGGGTCTCTCTCGCCTTTAGCTTTATCATCATTTGTATCCATTATGAGGCGCTGGTTTTGGTTTAGGTGTTCCTCAACATTACCAACATCATCATCATCATCATTATTGTCAGCATCATCAGCTGGCCAAATATGTCTACTGCTCGCTTCTTCATTTGTCAAAGTTACGCGCGCAACAAATCTAAAGACTTGCAACGCTTTTCCAAATGTCTTAGACACTCACATGCCACAATTGTTGCAGAGTGTGAGTACGAGAGAGAGAGAGAGAGTGGAGTGGAGTGGGACAGAGTATGGTCGCCTGCATGCCAGGCGAAGGCCAACACTTAACTTTAATAGAGTAGCTCAAGGGGAAGTGGCAGGGGGGCCTGGCCTGGCTGCTTGCAACAAGGAGTAGCTGCTAATGCGTCGCCAAACAGCCAAAGAGACGTCAAAACATGCAGGTGAGACAACAACAACAACAGCTACTACTACAACAACAACAAAAGTGCAGTTGTTGCTCCACTTGGCTGTCGGTGCGGCAAGCAGCCAAGCAGACTTTCAAACGCCGCACAGTGGAGCAAAAGCAAAAGACGGTTGACTAAATAAAGCAAGAGCTTTAAAGTGAATCAAAACTAAAATTTCAGCTAATAATATATTATTTAATAATTTACTAATTTTAATAATTTAATAATTTAAAAATTGAACAATTTAATAATTTAATAATTTAATAATTTAATAATTTAATAATTTAATAATTTAATAATTTAATAATTTAATAATTTAATAATTTAATAATTTAATAATTTAATAATTTAATAATTTAATAATTTAATAATTTAATAATTTAATAATTTAATAATTTAATAATGTAATAATTTAATAATTTAATAATTTAATAATTTAATAATTTAATAATTTAATAATTTAATAATTAAATAATTTAATAATTTAATAATTTAATAATTTAATAATTTAATAATTTAATAATTTAATAATTTAATAATTTAATAATTTAAAATTTTAATAATTTAATAAATTAATAATTTTATAATTTAATAATTTAGTAATTTAATAATTTAATAATTTTATAATTTTATAATTTAACAATTTAATAATTTAATAATCTAATATTAATAATATGTAAATATAGCATTATTCCTGCTCCAGTTGAGGGCTAACTAAATGAAAGTCTGGAGTATATTTTATACTCCCTGGTATTCCGTGCCTCCCTGGTATCATCTACCTATAAAATGTTTCGCTGAATAGTCAATTGTTGCCTTGACTGATAGACAGAATGCAAATAAAAAAGGAAGAAATAAAAAACCTATGCAATAAATATATATGTATATACATATTTTTTATGAATATTCTCAATTGAAATTAAATAGATTTCCAACCACGGTCCCTGCATGCATCAGCCGGCTGTAAAAACCCGTCAAATGCCGCAAATACCAAAAGATAAATCGACGCGAATCGATGCGTGATACTCAGGAGGTGGCTTTTGATTTAGATCCAATGGCTCTCGACATATTGGTGACGTTTTCTGAGCTAAAAGGAAAAAGGCAAAAAACAATTCGCGGAAACTCGGAGAGCCAACGCGCCTGGCGGTCTGCATGCGATGAAAACGATCAATGGAGCTGCAGTTGCAGTTGTAGTTCGAATCAGAGTTGGATTTGTTGCCTGCCTGGCTTTCAATTGGAGTTGCTGCTGCTTCGGCTGCTGTTGTCGGAGATTGGTTTTTCAAGTTTTCCAGCAGTCGGTACGCATTGGCATGCCGGGCATGGCGTTAATTAACTACTGCCGGTGTTTAGTTGAACCAATTGCTGATAATAAACATTTTTATTGATTTGTGATGATTGCCGACGTCGGCGAACGGCCAACAATTGTCACCAGTGTGCACAGGTGCACAGAAAGTGGCATCCAACTGCTCCCGATCCAGCTCCTGCTCCTGCTCTCTCTCTCTCTGTCTTGGCAATTTATTAAATGCAATTTATTTGCAATTGCTTCCGAGAAGCAGGAGGTGCTGCTAACCCTGGCCGGGATTAGCCAGTGCAGAGCCCATTGTCAGTGCATTCTAGGAAGTCTTCGTCTCACTCTCCGTCTCCGTCTCAGCTTCTGCTTCTTATCTTTTCTCTCATTTTTCGCCAGGCATAATTGCCACCGGTCTTACAGATAGGCATCACCCAGCGCCAATTTGTTGTGTCGCCTCAACAAGAGAAATAAAAAACAACAACTATATATGTATATACATATACATATATATTATATATGTATATACATATATCGTGTATATACTACGACAAATATACAAAAACGAGTTACCCTCGCGCGCACCTTTTTTATGGTCGTTACGTGTCGCGGTCGCCGAAAAGCACCAGAAATTAAAAACGAGGAAGCCTCAAGCTGCAAATCACAGCTAGCCGATACCCTAGAAAGTGTTAACATGTGCCATATTAGCTCATGAGTTAGTTAAGACTCTGTTGAGTTGATGAAATTCGATTTGCTTTACTCTTTAAATTCGCCTCAAGCGAAAAGTTTTTCATTTGTAAGAATATTAATTATTGAAAAATATATACGAATATATGTTAAGTCTATTCATAGCAGCCTTGCTTGACTGGTAAATACCCTGTCTTAGCGTCTTGGAATTTTTAAAATTTTATTAAATGCTATGAGAGAATAAAGAAAATACACTTTCTTCGCTCTCCTTCACTCTCTCTTTTTTCCTGACTAATCTCTTAGTTACTTGGGTCTAGTTGATTTGGAGTGACTATACCTTGAATTGCAAAGACTGTAAAGTAATGAACTATTAAAATTAGTTAAATACAAGTGTATATAAACTTTTTTCCTGACTAATCTCTTGGGTCTAGTTGACTTTGAGTAACTATACCAATAAATTGCAAAGACTGTAAAGGAATGAATTATTAAAATTAGTTAAATACAAGTGTATAAAATTGCATAACTAAAATATCATAGCTCTAGCTCTTGTAGAAGCTGAGATCCAAGCACTCCAAGTAAAAGCTCTGCCATTAGAAATCTAAAATCAAGTTGGTCAGCTTTAAATGGAGCATGATACCCATACGATTCCAGTTGGCAGGGTATCGAAAAGCCACACAAAATATTCGCCATAAATTTGTTGGAGACGCATGTCGTCAGCTTCCATAAAAAATCTTATCAGATTTACAGGCGAAACTTCTAAGTAAACCCATAAAAGAAATTACGCGAGGTTTCTGTATTTTGGTTTCAACTTTTGTTTTTTTTTTTCTTTTTTTGGTTTTTTATTTCATTTACTCTAAATATTTTGTAGTGTCTCGTGTTGGATTCCTTTTTTATATGCTACACATTAAAAATGCTTGGTGCTTATGTAAGACATAGATCATAATTGTAGTTACCATGCGTTGATTATACATACATATACATCTATATATGTTGTATGTTATATATTTGATAGTTATACATATAAATACGGAAGGTAGCGCAAGGCGCTTTAAACTATATATAAATTAATATATTTCTTGGTTAGTTTTATTATGATAATACAAACTAGTTATAGAATAGAAAAATTCATTGTGTTTACCTTTTGAAAACTATCACACATTAATCAAAAACTACTCTATTCGTATTTTAATTATGATATTACTTAGCTAGGCATAGTTTTTTATTTTATTTGTTCTTTATAATTATAATGATTTTCTATATATATTTATTATTAAGTATATATATTATATTTTTTAATACTAGACTGTTCCTTTGATTTAAACAATAAACTGGGGCAAGATTTTAGTATTTAAATATATGAGGAGTAAATTAACTTATAGAGCATACAATATTTCCGCATTTATATAATTATAATAAATAAATTTAAATGAAAAATATAAAAAAAATATACTATATACATATATTATTTTTGGGTAAATTTTTGTTCAAGAAATTTAAATGAATAATATATATATTTTTTGATCAACAATTTTACTTAGAAATTATTATAATTATATTTTAATTATCAACAATTTTACTTAGAAATTAATAAAATTATATTTTAATTATAATAGAAACTTAATTATATTATATATTATTAAATTTTTTAATATATATTTTTTTTACAATTTTGTTTTTAAATACCCAAACAATTAAAAAAAAAAAATACCAAATAAATTTTAAATATTTGCAATTTGGAATATAAAATTTATAATCAATCAAATTTTATCATTTTATTTTATTTTATTTTTTTTTTTAAATTTTTAATTCAGGTTTAAATGAAAAGCAAATTATTAACGTGAATCTGAACAGTCTTATATATAAATACATACATATAATTTAAGCGGGAATACCATTGATATTTTTCATTTCTTTTCAGCTAGATATAACTACAACATATATAGAAATATATATCCTTAACCTCAAGGACGCTAGAGTTTTAAAATGCCATTAGATAGATACGTTTTTTTACTGTTTAGTATTTAGTTTAGTATTTAGTATTTATTTAGTATTTAGTTATAGTATTTGTATTTAGTTAAGGTTAATAATACTTAGGCGCTGCTGCTGGAACGCTCGGTGCTTAGTAGTTCGCCAGTTCGCAGCGTCTCCTGCGGCATTTGCTCCACCTCAATGTACTCCTCCTCCTCCTGCTGCGCAGGCAGCTCAGCCGGGTTGGGCGAATTCGCTGGCTCCGATTCGTATAGCTCCTGCTTGACATGGCTGGGACTGAGCGTCAATGGGGAGCTGGCCGTCGAGCTGTGCGCCTCCTGCTTAGGCGGACGTGTTGCTGCTGCTGCTGCTGCTGCTGAGGCTGCTGCTGCTGCCATTGCTGCCGGCTGAGCGCGCAGCTCGTGCGCTCGCTGATGATGCTCCAGCTCGGCACGAAAGTAGAATTTCTCCGGGCACAAGTTGCAGTCGTACGGACGCGTGCCATGCTCAGCCATGTGGGCGAGCAGGCCAGCGGGCGCCGTGAACACGGCCGAGCAGATGTAGCAATTGTAGCCGCGCTGCTCGGTGCCCGCGAAGGTGTGCTCGACGAGATGCTCCTGCAGCTTCTGGGCATGCGGCAAGATCATCTTGCACAGATTACAGCGATGCTCCAGATAGGTGCCAGCTGCTGAGGCAGCGATGCTCGTGGGCGGCGCCTGCTCCTTGCGCTTGCCATTCAGATTGTGTTTGCGGCAGCATTTGTCGCACAACTTGGCCGTTTCACCTGCGCCCGGCAGCGGCTCCAGGCACAAGGCGCAGACCGGTTCCTGCAGGCTATTGCAACTGGGCGACTTGGTGTGGAATTTGGCATGCAGACTCAGCTCGAACTCCGAGTGCAGCGTCTGGCGGCAGCAGATGCAGGCCATGGGCAGATTGCCATCGTTGCCATGCTCGCTCAGATGGGCACGGAAGGCGGCCACATGCTCCAGCTGCTGTCCGCAGTGGGCGCACTTGCCGGACTGGCCCACCTTGGAGTGCTGCAGCTTGTGCTCGGCGAGAATGGCCGGCGAGGGGAAGATCTCGTCGCAGATGAGACACTTGTGCTTGCCGCTCGAGTTGTGGCAGCTCTTCATGTGCTGCTCCAGCTCCGCTCGGCTCTTGTAGTTGCCGGAGCAGTACGCGCAGCGCAGGCTGACGCCCGTCTTCAGATTGTGGGCGAGCTTGCGATGTGAGTGGAGCTCGGCCTCGCTGCGCAGATCCTGGCGCTCGCACATGCCACAGCTGTAGCTGTTGTTGTTGTTGCTGCCGCTGCCGCCGCCGCTGCTGTTGCTTGCGCTCGCTGCTGCTGACTGCACGGACTGCACGGCCTGCGGCGTGCTCTGCTCTGCCGCTGGCGAATTGGCCTTTGCGGCGTACATTTCCATCAGATAGCGCTGGCTCAGGCCGTACATGAGCGCCGGATGCGGACTCTGCTTGGTGTCCACCTGGAGCGGGCTGTTGTAGAACTTGCTCGGCGGATTGCTGCCGCCAAAGAGACCCTTGAAGGCGACATTGTAATCAATATTATTATTGTTGTTGTTGTTGTTGTTGTTCGCATTGTTTGCTGCGGCAGCGGCAGCAGCAGCCGCTGCCAAAGGCGGCAGCAGCGCATTCACATACAAGCTGCCCATGCCGCCCGGAACGGGCGACTCCTTGTCCTTGGTGCCGCCGTGCTGGCTCTGCATATGCCTGTCCAGCAGGAACTCCACATGGAAGGTCTCCGGGCAGCTGGGGCAGCGAAATTGTCGCGCATGCGCCGCCAAATGGAAATGCATCTCCAGCTCCGAGGAGCAGACGGCGCGGCAGAACATGCACTGCAGCGGATTGGCCGGCGCAGCAGGATTAGCTCCGGACAGCGTGCCCTGGTTGCCCAGCTGATGGCGCGTCTTCACATGCACATGGAAGTCGCCATCGTTGCGGAACAGCTCCAGGCAGGCGCTGCAGCGCAACAGCTTCGACTCCTGGCTATGGGCGCAGGCCAGATGCAGCTGCATGGACATGCGATTCTCGCAGAGCTCCGAGCACAGCACGCACTTCAGCATCGTCTGGACGTGCTCGGCCAGCAGGTGCTGGTGCAGCTCCTCCGCCTTGGCATAGGACTTGCCACAGCTGGCGCTGCAGCAATTGAACTCGGAGCTGCTGATCAGGAAGTGGGCGACCACATGGCGCTCGTACTCGCACTGCTCGGGCAGACTGAGGCCGCAGTGCGGACAGATCAGCTGCATGCCCTCGGCTATGTGGCTCTTCAGATGATTGCGAAAGCTCTCAAAGTCCGGCAGGCCGGCGTTGCACTGATTGCAGAAGAAGATGCCAGGAGGAGGCGGCGGTGGAGCAGGCGCCGGCTGCTGCTGCTGCTGCTGCTGCTGCGTGGGCGAGGTCAGCGGACGTCGCTTGTTGCTGCTCAGATCGGTGGGCAACTCCTGCTCGGGCTTCTCCGCTGGCGCCAGATCCGACTTCAGCTTCGACTGCGGCGAGCCGAGCCGATTGAAGTGCTCGTAATAGGAATTGGGACTGCTCAGGCGATCCAAGTGCGTGACTCTCATGTGCTGGAACAGCGCAGCGATATTCACAAACTTCATCGTGCAATATTCACAGCTCAACTGGAAGCCATTCGTCTGGCCATCCGACTCCATCGACTGCTGCTGCTGCTGCGGCTGGTGCTGCTCGTGCGTGCTCTGCAGATGCGCATTGAGCTGCTCGAGGCTGCTGAACTCCGTTGCCTTGGGGCAGTAGCTGCAGCGCAGCAGCGGCGTGGGCGTCGGTGTGGCCATCGTTGTCGCCGTGGGCGTGGCCGTCAGCTGGCCACGCGCCCGCTTGGGAAACTCCAGCCGACTGGGACTACTGTCGGAGGCCAGCGCCAAGGCATAGCGACGCTTATGCAGGCTTCCATTGCTCGAGATCGAGGCGGAACCCGTGGAGCGTGGACTGTAATTGAGCGCATTGGGATTGCCGCCAGCTGCGAGAATTGCGGCGTTCTTCTTGTGCTTCTGCATGTGCGAGGTGAGGGCGGCGGCTGTGTTGTAGCCACGATTGCACATGCTGCACTGGAAGGGCTTCTGTATATCGTGCGTCTTCATGTGGATCTTCAGATGATCACTGGAAGGGTGAAAGGTGATGGGAGGGAGAGATGGAGAGAGGAGAGAGTGGGTAGAGTATTAATTATTTAATTGATCTTAGAGTTTTTTCAAGGTAAATATAAATATATAAAATTGTTATTTTATAAAAAATAAATTTGGTATAACATATGTATATGTATATGAGATTTTAATTATCTACAAAATTATTATTAATAATAATTAATGAATTATTAAACAAACAAAAAAAAAATACAAAATACAAAAAAAAGTGAAACTGATATATAACATATTAATATTTTATACAAAAAAAATATATATATATATATATTTTATATATATATAAAAAAAAAGAAAAAAACTATAACGTATATATATTTAAAAAATATATTATTATTATAAATTATTAAATTATTAGAAAACAAAAATAAGTGTAAGAGATATGTATAAACCATATTATTATTTAAAAAAAAAAAAAAAACTAAGTATAACATATATAACATATATTATTATTTAAAAAAAAAAAAAAAAAAAAATACTAAGTATAACATATACATATGTATATGAGATATTGCATTATTAATTTACTTAAAAATGATTAATTATTAAATTATTAAAAAATAAAAACAAGTATAACCGATATATATGTTATTACATCTCTTATGTTTATCTTATTATCCTCATATCAAAATTTGCCTTGCTGAACTTTTTCCTACAGCCCAGAACCTCTTCAGCCATTCGGCCACTCTTTGCGCTTATATACATATGTATCCCTTATCAGCTCTACCTTCACTCAGCACACTTACCTTCTGGAGAAAGCAGCCTCGCAATGCGGACACTTGTAGTTCCTCTCATTTGTATGCAGCTTCTTGTGGCGATCTCGGGAACGTTTGTGCTTGAACAGCTTTGCGCAGTACTCGCACTTGAAAGGCAAATGCTCGGCATGACTCTGAAAAGAGAGAGAGAGAGAGATGGAGTTAGAGAGAGAGATAGAGACAGTGTTTAGTGAGAGCTGAGCTTGCAATCGTAGCCCTGATATCTTTAGTTCCTCGACTTAGGCCGAGGCTCGCTAAGCTAAACGCGTCTGACTAACCTATTTGAAATTCTTAGAAGTTGTCGAGCTGTTGTCGACTCGCCTGATTCCTGTCTTGAATTTATTGCTGCAGTTGGCTAAATAAAAAAAATAAAAACAATTCAAACTGATTCAGAATCTGCATAGCAGCCAGTGGGTCGGCAGGGCAGGACGGGGGGCAGGGCGGGGCAGTTAACGTAGGTGTTGCTTCGCTTGTGGCTTGTGGACAAAAATTCATCTAAATGCGCAACGCAAACGCCACAAAAAGGCGAGAGGGGCGTGCCAAGGGAGGAGGCGCTGTATGTTTAGCCCCACACACACACACACACACACACCCGCAACCGGTTTACTTTTTGGGTTCTTTGGCGGTCGGCGCATACGCTTTGAAGTAAGTTGAAAAAAAAACTTTGTTTTTTTTGCAAAAAATTAGCCCATTTGTATGCAAGCCCCCGCAGTTGAAGTTTGGCTTATTGCACAACCTGTGCAAAGTGTTAGGGGTATTCTCGTGTCGGTTATGGGTTTTTAAACTGTCGCGCCAATCATTCACATCATCATCATCATCATCAGCATATACCCTCTCTCCATATTTCTGCCCAGCCCCTCTCGCCCTGAAGGATCAAAGGCAAGCGAATTATGTTTTGAGCCGCGATAAGCGATCATCTGGCAGTAGTCAGTCCTAAACACAGTTGCAATTGGGTTAACAACTTGTTAGCCGCTGATGTCATGGGCGTTCTTATACCCTCCCAGAACAACAACAACAACAACAACAACAACAACAACGACAAGCACATCAACATGATGAGACATGCCTTCAAGTGGGTGAACATCGAGAGTTACGTGTTTGGGTTTTTGTTTGAAATGCTACCGAAATTGTATTGCTCTCTCTCTCTCTCTCGCTCTTTCTTTGCCTCTGCCAGCTCCCGCTCCTTGGCTTTGTACGGCACTTTGCCGTCCTCTAAGAATGCTCTGTTTTATATGTATAAAGGCCGCTAGATATGCATCGCATATAGAGGAATTTTTTTTTGGTTTTTTTTCTTTGTAGAGAAACTTTTGCAGGCAATGAACATTTTTGCACGATTGCGATCGAATGGATAAGCAGGGCGGGAGCTTAGAGATTAAAATAAATCATTTTTATAGGCAAGATCCAAGCATGATAGATGATACTCTATATATAGTTTGGAATAGTCTATAAATAACAATTGGCAATTAATTGGAATAGTAATAATGATGGGGAATATCAATTGAAAGAGATGTTGGAATATGACCGAGGGAAATAATATCTAAAGACTTGACACTATATACATACATACATATATAAAATCTTACATAAATTTCTGGAGAAGTCAACTCTAGTTTCCTTAGTTTCTCTCATGAACTTTCTGCCCTAACTTCTTTCCTTGAGTTCATATTCGACTTGTTACTCAGCTTCTCTACTCTTAAAGGGTTTTCTCTGTCTTCCCTTAACTTAGATAAGCCCTTACTAAACTAATTCCAGCTCATTTACCTGCCGTTCTCTTTTACATAAATATCATTTAGCTAAACACTTAAAAACTTTAAAATTCTTTTAGTCATTTCTTTCATTTCTTAAATTATTATTCTAGCTATTCTCATTATGTCAATCCTAACTTTTCGCATTTCAAATTTCCCTGTTCGTAGCCCAGTTTTTAGGCAATCGATAGCAATTAGCGAATGAAGCGCCTTGACATTTGATTACTTAATGTGGCTCAAAGGGATGCCGCAGTGAGCTGACTGTGGCCCAAGCATTGTGGCCCATTTGGAGTCACCCCAAAGGCAGACGTACGTCAACCACCCAGAAGAGAAGGCAGCGGAATGCGCTAAGCGCCTTACGTAATGTCACGTTGGGTAATTAACCCATTCACCCAACGGAGGAGGAAACTCACCTGCACGTGATGCTTGAGGTAGCCGAGCCGTGGAAATGATTTATCACAGAACTGACACTGATAGGAGCCGTCGCCTCGACTTTTAATCCCCTCCCCTGTCAACTTATCAAACTTGGCGGCTGTGCCATGTCCTTGTCCTTGTCCTGCAGCCAGTTTTGCATCCTTATTGATTTTGCGCAGCTTGTTTGCTATTTTCAGCGCCTGCTGATGATGATAATGATGATGATGATGATGATGCAAATGTGCCGGTCGCTTCGGTTTGCTCAGCTCCTGCTCCAGTTCCGTTTGCTGTGCAGCATCGCCATTCGCCTTGGCCGACTCCTCGCCTGTCTCCTCCGAGGCAGTCTGTGGCTGCTGCGACTGCGACTGCGACTGCAACTGCGACTGCGACTGCAGCTGTGAATTGGGCGTCAAAGTGCCATCCGAGATGCTGGGCGAATAGCTCGACGAAGTGTGCGTGCTGTACATATCTAGAAGACACATAAAAAACAATGTATAGGGTATCAAGTAGTTTGTAATTAAGCGCATGTTGTGTGTGTGGGCAGCGACTGCATCCTTATTAGCTCGCCGGCTCTCCCTCTCTCTCTCTCTCTCTTTGAGGTCTCACTGTGACTAAGACAGGAAATCAAAATTGGTTGCCAACACTTAATTTAATTAACACATGCAACATGTTTTTGGTGTTGCTTGCCTCCACCCCAGACACTAGTCAAACAGATACGCCTCCCCCAACCATCCCCCATCCACCATCCCCATTGCCATTGTCAGTTAATCTCCCACTCTCGCTGACTGTAAATGAGCCGCACGTTTGTTTCATGCAAACTAATTGCGCTCACTGTACTTAAGAGCATTTTAATTACAAGTTCTGACTGCCACTTGACTCCGCATCACACATTAGCATTAGCATCGGGGCAATGAGGGTCACTCCAATAAATACACTGAACGCAATTGACGACAGTGAGAGAGTGTGCTGTGTGTGTGTGTGTGTGTGTGTGTGTGCTGCTTGTAAGGCTCAGCAGAAGAAACTGTGGCGTGGTCTGGATTCATGGAAAGTATTTATTTGAAGAACTCTGCTATTATTTATATATATTATTTATTGTACATGTATACTCTTTAAATATTTTATGGGATAAGTCAATACTATATATTACTCTAAATTTATAGTTTATAGTTGATATATACATATATCATATATTGTATTCAAATTATATTTTTATTTGGAAGTTAGAAATGGCTTTTGAATCTTCATTGCAGTAAAATTGACTTCTCTTCTCATTTTTTTGTTAATTATGTTTATTTTACTTTCATCAATAATATATATATTTAATATAAGTTAAGAAAATTATATTATATATGTATTTTAGTTTGTGCTATTATGATAATTATAGTTTTTTTTTTATTTATTATTATTATTATATATTATATTAATTATTTTGTAACAGAAACCTATTTTATTTTTATTTTTTATTTATATTTTCATTTAAATAGTTATTTATTTTTTTTTTAATTTTTTTTTATTATTATTATTATTATTATTATTATTATTATTATTTTTTTTTTTTTTTTTTTGTTACCATATTTCTTTATAATGTTTTCGATTTTTTTTTTTTATTAATTTATTTTATATATTATATTAATAATTTTGTAAGCAAAAACCTATTTTATTTTTATTTTTTATTTATATATTTATTTTATTTAATTTTTATTTATTTATTTATTTTTTTATTTGTTATTTTATTTTTTTTGTGCATATTTCTTTATATTTTTGATCAAGAAAATTTTCTAAAAATTTTTAATAATTAATGAATTCATATTATAAATTTTTCTGTAAGCAACGTATGTATATTTCACACTTGAAAGAAATCAGTATTTATATATACAATATAAAATATTATATATTATATATATTGCATACAGAAAAGTCAGAGATTAGCTCCTCATATTTTTCACTAATCTTGTTAATTAATTTCTCTCAGTGTAACTATAGACTTCTATACATTTGACTCATCTATCACCACGCGCCAAGTGTCGTCTCTTGTTTTGTTTTCAGTTCACTTTCCGTTTCGGAAAAACTTTAATTGAAGCTAATTGTTGCCGATGCCTATGTCCGTCCCTCTGTCTATCTATACAGACATACATATGTATGGCTATCTGTCTAGCTATATCTGTTAACTATGCAGCTCTGTTTGTTTTGGCTGGCATCGCTTGAACTCTGATCCGAGTTGGTCGGATCTGCAGCGTGGCTCTTCTGAGGAGCTCCTCAGGCAACCGCTTTTGGCCCCTTAATGAGGAAACATGAAAATAATGCATCAATTTAATTAATATAGGCGTCAATTGAGCAGCCTCTGCGTCTCTGTTGACAGCTCTCAGTTGCTGGAGTTACTTGGGTCAAAGAAAGTTTAAAGAGATTTTGAGAAATCTTAAGATTTGATCATGGGGGATGTCAGATGTCAGTTGAAGGGGTTTGAACAGATTGCAGAAACAGTTATGAAAAGCTGTTGAAATGAGATTTGAAAATACTTATTGGGAAATATTTATGTGAGCTGGAAAATTTTGATTTGCGTTAGAAGAATATAGAATTTCTAAATGCAATTGCATTAAACGCATTTTAAATAAATATAATATATAATTGATAATTTCCGCAATATATAAATTAAATCAAATATTGAAATAGAATAAGATTTTTATATTTTATATACTATATTATATAATTTCCTTAATCATTCTACCAAAATATTTAAAATATGTACTATTATATCAAAATATAAATTATATATGTATAACAAGTTTTTAGCAAATATGTATATCATTTGTTTAAATATATTTCAAATTTATATTAAATATTATTAATCATCGCTGACCTACATATATATACCCAGTTAAAAAATATAGATGGATATATATTATATACATATTTAAAAGCATTTACATATTAGAGTGCCTAATTTAATAATTTGAATATTTATTTAAATTGAAATAGAGTTTTTCATTTAAGCCTTCCAAATACCAGGCACCCATTTCCAAACTCTCCCCCACTTTTCCATTTTTATATACTTTGGAGAATTGGTAATTATTTATTATGATTTAGTTAACACCCAGACTAATTACCGTTGTTAGTTATCTCCTTGGTCGCTTGAATCTTTTCAATTAAATTCTCTAAACGCGAACTGGGACCGCGATACAACATCTTTAAGGCCATCATGGCATTGTCAGCAAGCAATCAATCAATCAATCAGTTGATCAATCAATCAAATTGATTTCAGAAACAAACACAATTTACACTAAACATTTATCACTAAGAACTTTAAAGCTGCTGCATAGGAATTTGTTGCCTTTAGCTATTCGCTTGATTAAAATTACAAATTTTGTTATTCAATTAACGCGCGCGACACCAAAGGATCGCAACTGTTGTTGTTGTTTTTGTTTATGATGTTGGCGCGACAATGAGGACGTCCTAATGCCGCGAGCACCAAAATGTGACTAAATCAGAGCCAAGAGCCAAGCGCCGTAGGAAACCCGAAGCAGTAAACGCCGTCGCTGTCGACGCTGTCGTCGTCGCAGCAGCCAAAAGCAACGGGCGTCAACGCCTATTCAACCAACAGCAGCAACAACAACAACAACGACAACGAAAGCAATAAATGCGAGCACTTGGCGAACCAGTTGGTTGCCCAGCGCATGCGTGTCTGTGTGAGTGTGTGCGCGCTTGCATGTGTTGGTGCGTGTGCGAGCAGCCTTTTGGGATTCTCGCACCAAGCGCGCGGCGTCGGCGTCTCTGCTGCGCTGCCAGCAAATGAGAAGCAACAAAGCAAAGCATTAAATGGCGCCCCATACAGAAGAGCACACACTCACTTACACACACACACGCGCACGAACACACGCTAACGGAAACCGAAACGCAGCCATGCGTGAGCGAGCGAGCGAGCGCAACCCAGCACACAGAGAGAGAGCAAGAGCGTCAATGTGTGTCGGTGTGTATGCGTGTGTGTGTGCTGCCTATGTACAGCCAGTCAAAAGGCGGAGCATGGGAGCCCCTATGGTGCGACTGTCACATTGGGCGTTCATTTAGCTTATGGGCGCGAGAGAGCGAGAGAGCGGCTGAGTGAGCACATACTTTGTTAATTTGCTGTGGAAGGGGAGGTAGCTGTACATTTTGATATATATATTTCTTATTTATGTGGAAAAAAAAGACGAACGAAGTTGAGGCCGCAAAGAAATATGCAAATTAGGCAAAATGTCAGGTGTTGAGGCTTTTGGAAAGTTTTTTTTTTTATTATTTTAACTGCTATTGTGTTTTCTGCTTCTTCTTCTGCTTGGTTTCTATTTGCGTTTAGGTTGGTCGACTCTGTTGACAGGTAAAATAATAAAAAAAAAAGGTTTCTAATTTTGTTGAAAGCTGAGATTTGTCTTTGGATTTCCAAGAGGATTTTGCGCAAATTAAGGTATTAAATATTTTACAATTTATTATTTATGAATGAATTTTTTATGTAAATACATTAAAAACGCCTCTAGTCTACTTAATTTAAAATTAATAATATATAAATAATAAGAGAATGAATGGCTTTTTATAATAATTTTGCAAATTCATATTATTTTTTTATTTTCACATTATTATTTATATTACTTTTATATATTTTATATATTAATTAATTAATTATAATAATAATTAATTGACTTTTTAAATCATTATCTGCATTTATTTGAACAAAAATAAAATAAGATAGTATTTATGTTTTTTAATTTTTATCATAAATAAATAAATAAAATAAATACGGTTTTTAACCTCAGTCGTAAACGAATAGCTGAATATCAACTATCTTTCATTTTATGCCAAAATAAATATAATAAATTAACTAATGAAACTACTTTTCAAATAATATTTACATAATTGATATTCACTCTTGTTAAAAAAATGTTAAATTAACTTTTCAATTTTAATAGCATTAATTGAGTAATCAGACAAAACTTTTAGTGATATAAATAATATATTCTACACATAATTTATCACTCTATTACATTAGGTCACAGATTTCCATTAAAGTTTTTATGTAAATGCCAAAGTTGATTTTTCATAAAGTCCTCGCTTTCTCACTCTCTTTGCCTTTGTTAATATTTATAAACTACATCCATTTGCATATAAAAGTAAACGCATTACAAATGCCGTCAATAAAGCGCCAACAAAAAATTGACTGAAATTGACACAAAATGATGAGTGAAAATGAAAAAAAAGAAGAGAAAACAGAAGGAAAAAAATCATTTGAAAAGGCCAAAAACGGCAGCGAACACGTTTAAGCCATTAGCGCTAAAAGTCAGCAAATGTTGCCCGTCAATATGGCAAAAATTGTGGCCAACAAGGACAACGAGTGCCAGTGGCAGTGTCACCACAGGCTGCACTCAGTGGCAGCCAGAGGCAACATGCTCCATGCCACTAAAAGCCAAATTAATTATGCATGCAACAGCAGCAGCAACAGCAACAAAGCCCCAAAAAGTGCAGCAGCAGTAGAAATGATTTTTTTTTGTTCTGCTGCTCGCTGTCAGCAGCACTCAACACAGGACGCCCACACCCGACCAACCCGCCCCTTGCTGCCGCTCACTTAAACAAAAAACTATTAAAGCAATTAAAAAATCACTTTACACATTAGCAGCTTTTGTTGCTGCTGTTCTCGTTGCTGCAGTAGTGCTCGTTTATTTTTCTCTCATAAGCTGTGCTGCCCGACTGCCATTGGTTGCTTGGCAGCCAATGGCATTCGTTCGTTGCGCTGCCAACGCATGCGTCGCTGTTGTGAGCGTGATAGCTATAGCTATAGACACGCTGCTCTCTCTCGCTTATTTACTGTGCAGCCGTTGGGCAACTCTCTTGCTGTCGCTCTGCCTGCTATTGTCGTTGTTGTTGTTTTTGCTTTTTTTCAGTTCGTATTCGGCGCATTCATTGACAGCGCTGTCGATTGCGGGATTTGCTTATGTTTAATTACAGCGAAAGCTGCGCTAATTGTGCGGTTATGTGTTGAGCTCTCCGTTAGGTTGTTGTTGCTGTTGTTACTGTGTTATGCTGTTATGTGTGCGTTTGCGCGAGTTTGTCGTTTGAGTCTTTGGTTTGAGTTGGCAAGTTCGAAATTCCTCTCCCTGTAGCTCTGTTACTCTAAAACTAATTTAGTTGTTAGTGTGTTATAAATCTTTTAATTATATAAATGAAATACAGAAAATATTATATACAAATGAAATTTAATAAAATAAAATATAAGGTATATTAATCATAATTTTTAAAATTTTAAAACTAATTTATTTTATATTTGTAGTTTTTTTTTATTAAAAAATTTACCAAAATAATAAGAACAAAAATTTTGCCATTTAAAGAAAATTCAAATATTTCTTTTTGAAAAATAAAAAAAAAAAACTTTAAATTTTGTTTAATTAAAAAAAGTAAATCAGCTCTAAACATTTATATTTTAACCTTCACTCAACCAAATATCAGCTCAAAATAACAATTGATCAAAAACCAAAAATTTCCTTGAATTGAGACAACTTGATATCGATTAAATAATAGATGTACAGCCCATCAATCCAATACATCCAAAAAACCAATTAAGGTTAATTTAGCATCCTTAATTTTTAATGTTTTAGCGCTGAAAAAAACTTGTCAAATTGGAGAACAAGAAAACAAATTTATGGCCGCCCCCCACGATGGCGAACGCCCAAAGTTTTCGCTCTAATTGCAGCAAGAAAATCATGAAATTTGTCAAGCTAATTGCTTGAGCAATGGAAAATCCTGTTGCTAAGCGTTTTCCAGTGTACTCAACATATTTGCTTAGCGCCCGTTCGAAAATGCTCAAATGTTCGGCGGGAAAAATGTAAAAGTTTTTAGCATTTGAGTTGGGATTTTTGGCTCTTTGGCTTTTTGCCTTTTTGTCTCTGTGTTAATTACGTTTGACTGACAGTTTTGTGACAGCAGCAGCAGCAGCAGCAGCAGCAACAGAAGCTGGAGGCAGCAGGAGGTAGCAGGAGGCGGCAGCACGTTGCAGGACGACGACCACCACGAGCCCAATGTCGAGGCTTTTTATATCATTGGGCGGGGTAGGTCGCTCTGTTTCATGTGGACTTTTGGCGTGGTGGGTGAAAGGGTGACCAGATGCCAGGTAAATACTAAATGCGCCCTGGCACTGAGTCTGCCTTAGTTTTAGCTCAGTTTTCGTATACCCAGCGATTGTTGTTGACGTTGGCAATGGTATATTTGTATACAGTTTATTTTATATATTATATTTATTATTAAAGTGATATAGATTTATACAAACTAAAAGCATTTACACCAATATTTATATTATTTTAATTATTTATTATTTTATTTTAATTATTTATATTAGCATTTTTTATTGAACTTTAACATACTTTATATATTTTTCTTGTCTTATATTTAGTTATATTCATAAACTTCTCATATTTACATATATTGCTCCTACAGGGTATCTGCTGGTCGTTCATCCTTTGCAGCTTGTATTGCCACATTCTAGCTCTTGATTTCTGTGCATTTTTAATGCGCGGCTAATGTGACGCCAAAAACTTTTGACTTTGACTTTGACTGAGATTTGTTGGTCAGCGAACAGAGAACAGAGAACAGAGCGCAGAGAGCAGAGGTGTAGATGAGATTGGGGGTGAGTGTGTTGGTGGCGGAGTGGGGATTCCACTCATGTGTCAGGCTTTTTAGGCTGCTGACAGGCAAAGGGTTTTTGGTTTTTTGTTGGCGCCCTCATGCATAATAGATAAATTATAAAAATAAGCACAACACACACACACACACACACACAGCGGCTGTGTGTGCGGGGTGCCGCTTTAGCTGCCTGTCAGCCATTGTCCTTCAGCACAAGTGTCCTTTTGTTACCACATCAGCAGGTCGCAGCGCATTTTAAATTAGCCACGTCTATTGCCGCTCGCTGCTGAAGTCACTCAAAATGTCACTTTGATGTACTGACAGCTCCAAGCCCAAGGACCACAGCTCGAGTCCCGCTGCCCATGTCCATAAATTAATGAGTATATATGCGTGTGCCTCACTCTCTCTCTCTCTCTTTCTATATTTGCAGCCTCAACTGCTGGCTCGCTCATTTTTAACTGCACAATTAATCAGACGCTTAAGACCACATTTAATTAGAGGCTTTGCTCCTTTTTTTAACCGAGTCAAAAAAAAAAGTACAACAAAATCAGAAAACCCCCAAAAAGGTTCAATTGTACTTTATTTGTACTTGAAGCTAAAAAAAAATTCTATATTTTGGCTGAGCATTTAAATAACATTAAATCATGACATACTTTTAAATAATTTTGATTAGCGTCAATTAGTTTAATTATTTATATTTTTTCTGTGCCTAGAGAGCATTTATATCTACAAAATATAGATTTAAATAGAATTCTTTCATTATAATATAAATATATTATATAAAGAGGCAAAATAAATGAAGGTTTGAAAGGCGTTAAGAACAAAGCTCAAGATTTGACTTTTGTGAGTTGAAAATTATATATATTATATATTATAATATTAAATATATATACCCAAAATATATCACCCTTTAAAGCACTTCTATAAATTCTTAGTCGATTCATGGTTTTATAATGAAGAAAAAGTAAAAATAAATAAAGTATTAAATTGCCTTCAAATGTTAAAAACATAGAGAGATTTAGCTGGGAGTATTCGACTGGGAAACCCGAGGAAACTGCTGATTTCTTAAGCTCTAAAATGTGTTCGTTATAAAAGAAAAGCAATTAAAAATATATATAAAACTAAATATAGAGTCCGGTATTAAAATGCATTATGAATATTAAAGATCCTTCAAAAGAAACCCAACAGCTCAACTGGCTTACTCCTTTCAGAGTTCAGTTCGGAGCATAGCCTTTGGGACACGCCTACCTAAACAATGGCCAATTAGCTGGGCGCCAGTTGGAACCCAACTGCGTAGCCTTTCAAAACATTTAGAGGCAAAGTCAATTCATAGACAAAAACCAAAACAATAATTAGAGGCGCACAATCAGATCAAGCTGGAGATGTGAGGAGTCATCGGGACGCATAATGATGATCCTTTAAGAGCTATTATTCTCGATGTCAAGTTGCGTAAAGTCCTGTTGAATGAAAAATGAAGTGAAGGAACTCAATCTGGGAGCGGGCATCAGCATCGGGTCTACGGACTGCAGGCGCTGACACAAATCAATCAAGGTAGATAGGACCAGGCAGGCAGGTAGAGGCAGTTCAGTGCAGTTGCGATTCAGTGCGGTTCATTGATCGAGCACTGAGTCAATCTTGATCGGCTGGCTGTCAGTCAGCGCTAATGATGATGTGGCTGGCGAGTCGTGTCGGGTGCGTAACGCCTGCCCCTAGCTGACGCCCCGCTTTTTGAAAAGGGTTCGACTAAAGGTTTTTGAGCATGACTGACTAACCTGGCCATAATTGACTTTCGCACCTGCCCAAACCAAAACCGCAGCATAGCTTGAGCTTAGACCTTAGAGCCCCACACAGCTGGGCACGTGCCCTCCAAGCTTGTGGTCACGAGTGGGGCAGTGTCTGTGCCACAAATGGTGGCAGCTGTTGTGCCACTGGGCACGCGTGCCATAAAGAGCTGAAATTGAAGCACTCGTAATTGAAATGCAAACAGAACAAAAATCTTGAGCAAAGAGATTAACATGTCCGATTGCCACATCCGTTTGTGGGCTTTGTGTGCGGCGGCGATTCCGGTTCCCGATGGCTATCTACACCTCTCTCTCTCTCTCTCTCGCTCTCTCTCTCGCCCCCGGAAACTAGAACTCTATGGTCGGGCGTTTCAAGTACCGCTGTTAACGGAACAATCCACTAAAGAAGCAGAAGAAGAAGAAGCAGCTACAGAAAAAGGGGTCGACAATTCTTTCGGGTCTTCGCGGCCTCGCGCTGGCGAAATTGGGTTTACGATGGCGAACGCACGGCCGTGCTGCTTGTAGTTGATGTTGATAATAAACATAAAATCATTTTATTGCCCATCATCATTTTGTCGTCGACGTTTGCGTTTGCCTTTGACATTTAACTAATAAGCCAAAGGTAACCAAAGTACAGCCTTCTAGTTGGGGCCAAAAACTATCGACTGAAGACTTTGCAATTGCATTTGCTATGCATAGCCCAACTATGATGGGCATAAAAGAGCGAATGATGCCCGCCTGATGCCTTGATGGTAAATAAAATTATTTATGGCTTATTACGTTCACATGTGGGCGATGCCAAAAATTACTGTAAATGGCCAAATTGGGAAATGCACTAAGTGCACTACTCAGTTAGCCGACTTAGAGAGTAGAACTTAAAGGCAAACAGGCTTATTGCTCTTGGAATTGAATAAAAATATTAAATTGCTGCACCTAATGCGAAACTTTTTAACATGAAAAACTTGTGAAAAATGACAACACCAAAAATGCAAAGCTTTATAAAAAGTTGTCTCATTTCTATCTTCAATTTAAAACTAAGATCTGTCGCAAATTGTTTACATTTTTTGATCACTAATCATATTTAATTATATATTTTTATTTTATTTAGGAAACTATTAGTTGATTATTCATATGTAATTTTTTTTTTATTTTTTTTTTTTATTTTATATTAGTTTGCCATATATAACTTTTTATTTTTCTATTCTATATCATATCTTTTCTTTTAATTTATTTTTTATTTTTGTATTCTATATTATTTCTTTTCTTTTAATTTATTTTTTATTTTTGTATTCTATATTATTTCTTTTCTTTTTATTTATTTTTTATTTTTGTATTCTATATTATTTCTTTTTTTTTTATTTATTTTTGTATTCTATATTATTTCTTTTCTTTTTCTTTTTATTTATTTTTTATTTTTGTATTCTATATTATTTCTTTGTATGTATTTTATTAAATAAATTCTTTTAGTTTTTGTACATTATTTATTTGTTTTTATTTATATTTATTGAATTATTTAAGTATTATTATTATTATTAATAAATACATTTTATTTTAATTTTTTTAAATATATAATATTCAAAATATAGTATTTTTATGAATAAAATAATAAATAGTATTTTTATGAAAAAATAATAAATTCATAAAAATACTATATATTTAATTTTATATATTTTTAATATTTTTTATATATTTATATAATTTTATATAATATTAAAATGTAGCATTTTTTATGAATAAATAATAAATTCATAAAAAATACTATATTATATATTTTTTATATATATTATATATTTATATATTTCATTATGATATTAAAATGTAGCATTTTTTATGAATAAATAATAAATTCATAAAAATACTAAATTTATATTATATATTTTTAATATACATATATTATATATGTATTTTTATATAATTTTAAAATATTGTATTTTTTATGAATAAATAATAAATTCATAAAAATAATATAATTTAATATTATGTATATATTTTTAAAAATTATAATACAATTTATTTATTCATTAATCGTTTGTATATCACTTGTGCTTTGAAATCGTTCATTGTTTATCATTTATAACATATTTTTCATTCCTTAAGTCTAGTAGTAGTAGTCTAGTTATAGCATACGAAAATTGTTAAATAAATTCTTCTGCTGTTAATATACACACAGTATTAATTATAACCCGATTCCAAAGTTCCGTTTCTGTCAATATTATTATACATATATATCTCATATCATATCATGCTAAGGCAATTGCAATCATTTGATACGAGAGAGAGAGAGAGATGCGAGTCAAAAGGCAGGCCCATCCATTGGCCTGCAACCACCGGCCTAAATAATATATGGCCGTATATAAGATTTATGCGGTGGTGAGGCGTAAAGGACAGCAAAGACATAACAATACGTCCAAATTAAATCCTTTAATGCCAAGGATCTTGCTTTCCTTGGCAAGAAAAACATTTCAACATGTATTTCATTTAAATTACCAAGAATTTATCTTTCAAGAGAATACGCAAATGTGAAGAGCTGGGTTAGGTTAGGGTGGGTGGGAAGTGTGGAGTGTGGAGTGTGATGCGTGGTGTGTGTGGAGTGCGTGGAGTGTTTCCCCAAGGAGCGGGTGGTGCGCGAAATTGTGCCTTGGAGTCGCATAAGACAAGCAACGGCGAAAGTGGCACCAAAAGTATGCACATGGGAGCCACCAAAAAGGGGGGCAACAGAACAGAGCTGGCGGGAGCGGGGCACTAAACCAATTGGCGTGCTCTGTGTATGTGTGTGTGTGTGTCGTAAAACGTTCGCAGACTTTTTATGCGAAATGAAAACGTCTTGCGCGAAAAATAAGAATAACTTGCCTGGACTTCTCAATGGGGGAAAGTCCTGCAGCTGGCAGAGTTTTCTTAGCTTTTTTTGTGTGTGTGTGGGGAGAGGGGGGAAAACTTGGCCAGGCAACACCTAACGCACATAAATCATGCAAAAGGTGGCAACAGCCAGCTGAAGACAAACAGCAAACAAAACAAAGCGCTGGGCGTGTCATAACTTTTGCTCGAGTCCTCTTTTTGGCGCGATTCCCAGGACATGGTCAGGCAGCCTTTGGCAGGACTCGCGGGAAACAGACAGCGCGCCAGCGTCTCGCGCGTCCAGCATCTGTTTGCAGCTGCAGGCAAAACTAAGACGGTTTCAACTTGATAAATGATCAACTAAGGAATATCCTGTAATTGGAGTATTTTTGAAAAATCAATAAAAATAATAAAAAATAATAATAATAACATATATACATATGAATCTATGATATAATATCGATTTTGAACTAGTTCTGTCAATTATAGGGTATCACAAGCAATGCAATTTAATTGCCAAAGACAGATCCAATCTCATTAAATAAAATCTTGAATAACAAATATCTCTTTCAGCTCCTCACCCATTGCATCAATATACCCACACTCAGCTCCTTTACAGGGTATATGAAATTGGTAAAAAGTAAGTCGCTGCAACTGACAGGGCGTGCCAAGTGCAGCGATAACCCTACCTTAAGTCCCCTCCCCTCAGTTCGCTCCATTTCAACTCTCGAGCGCTTTTCAACACTGGTCTATGTGGAACAACTTTTCGCAGTGTTTTTCTGTTGTTTTTTTTTCTATCTCTTCTCGCTTCTCTTGCTTAGCTTTGGTGTCAAGGCGTTTGTACACCTGAGATTGCAAAGTTGCGTTTTAGTTTTTGACTTGTTGTTGCTGTTTTGGGCAGTTATTATTTATGGGCAATACGGCAAGGCAAGGCAAGGAATGGGGTTCGACTACGTATAGCTAGCTAGCGATAGATGTGCCCATAGAGAGTGCGTTTAGCTGTGAAGCACATTTGATGCGTGTTGACCCAATTAAGTGCGGCATTTTGTTGAGAGATCTTTAGCTTAAACGTGATCTCGGCCCTTTTGAGTGAGAGACAGTGTGTATGTGTGTGTGTGTGTGTGGTTCATTAAACTGTGCCATGTCATCTGCTGCTAACCGCTTGAGTGACCAGTTTTCCACCAGAGATTGACATCTACAGCAATTTGCGTTCATTTCTTGTGAAAGCAACGGACATCGAGCAGCTCGAGCAGCTCGAGCAGCCGCGGGCACTGTGAGAATTTTTCGCCACTTTAAAGCACAAATCTTAAGAAGCCACAAAATATAATTGGGCACAATTTGCTTTGCTCTTGAGGTGTTGCTAGCCTGCAGATACCCTGTAACGAGCTGTTGAGTAGTTTAGGACTGACTTTTACAGATGTAAAAGATAAATTAAATGCCTGGTAAGTAGATACCCTGTATATGTTGGAATACCGATGGGTAAATAATAATGAATATATTAACTAACACTGCAACATAAACAATTCAGAGCTTCTTGGGAGCATGCTCGACTAGTAGATACCCAGCATATATTAGATAGCTTAATATGACTAGTAAATATTTCTGTTTAGGCAATTGCAGTAAGCTAATGAATAAAAATTCAATTTTAGGCATGCTCGACTGGTAAATACCCTGTACATATTGAGGTTTGCAATAGGGAGAGCCTATTAATATACAAACTGACATTTGAGGTTTTATAATGAAAAGATAGAATGAACATTGTCTAAAAATCGAGCTTGCTAGACTAATGCATACTGCTTAATTTTTATAAATTATGTTTATAGATCATAAACCATCTAAAATTAGAAAAACTCTACTAAGATTACCTTTTCTTGTAAATAGTTTTGCTGTACTCAAGCATAAATAACTAACGGATTCCATTCATTAAAATAAAAGTACCATAATAACTCTCCAAGCAGCTACTCCTTAACAGAAGTCTCTTCTAGCACACATAAAACTAAAGATAATATAATATATACATAGTATGTACATATATAGTGTATATAGTGCATATATAATACTAATATAATAAAGGTAAGGCCAGCAGAGCTACCCCTACCTCCATCCTCGTGTGACACACAGGGTATTGGACTGGTCCACACGCAAATCCACAGAGCTGTGGGATAAATTAAAGTAAACAAATCCCATTCTCTATTCTCTGCTCTGCTCTTCTCTACTCTTCTCATTTTTTTTTCTTTTTGGAGACAAACAGCAATTATTTATGGTCTTAGTCGAGGCGGACATGTGAGGCGCTTGCCTTTTGCACTCTTTGGTCTGTGCTTGGGCCGTGTCGTGTTTGTCTTGTAAGACAAATGTGTAATTAATTGCGTCGCATCAAAAGGAAACTTGAAACGGAACTAACTAACTATTTGCATACAGCATGTCTTAATAAAGAGACCTTCGCTCTAACCCTCCGTTTACCCCTCTTCCACTCTACTTCTCAGTTAGCTTGTCAGTTTTTAAACTAGTTGGGGCCGCTGTTTCCTGCGTCTCCGTACACGTGCTATTAATAAATCAAAAGGACACAGGCTCTGCGTCCGACCGGAAGTCCAAGGCAAAGCCAAACAAATGAAATGACTTGAGTACAAGTTTTTAGCGTAGACAAAGAAGTAAGCCACTCTCACCCTCTCTCTCTCTCTCTCTCTCTCTCTCACTATGTCTGGCTGTGCTGCAACTAATTGCATTCCGTTGCATACATTTAGGCGCTGCAACAGCAGCAACATCAGCTGCACATATTCCGCAGCACAATTTCTTCAAATCACATCGCAAGCCGTAAAACGTTTCAAAATTGTTGCCTAATAGTCAGAGCTAGATTTCCATGGAGCCAACCACACACACACAGACAACTGCTCCTCAGCTGGCTGGCCAAAGACCATCAAAGCTGCCCAAGCAGCCAGGCACAAGGCTGTCTCGAGCCGAGGGGCGGGCAGGTTCGTTTAGACTGGCCAAGTGTTGAGTGCTGTGGTAGGTTAACTAAGTGGATGCACTGAGCGAAACAAATACCATATACATTTTATATATGTATGTATAAAAATAAATAAATAAAATATAAAAATAAATTAAAAAATAAAAAGAATTTTTTTTTAAATATACATAAAAAAATATTTTAAAAAAATAAAAAATTAATATATTTAATATATAATAAAAAAAAAAAAAAAATAAAAAAAAAAATAAAATAAAATATAAAAATAAAAAATATTTATATATACATACAAATAGACTCTTTGAAAATAATATAAAAATAAATTAAAAACAAAAATAAATATAAATATAGAAAATATATATAAATATAAAATAAGACTAATTTTACAAAAATATACATAAACA